>CAEFZX010012229.1:0-85852 GCA_903066825.1 Alfaro cultratus | reverse complement strand
ACATACCAGGAACGTTCTCAGTTCGTTGTTCATGTGTCATGTAACGTTAGCAAACCGTACAATTATTCAGCCTGTTGTTGCCTCTATTCTATTTGAATTGCCTTTCAAGATGACATGTCTGATCTTTGTGTTGAATTTTATCAAATAAATTTCCCTCAAAAATGCGACTTATACTCCGGTGCGATTTATATATAGATTTTTCTTCTTTATTATGTATTTTATGGCTGGTGCGACTTATAGTCCGGAAAATACGGTAACTGATTCCGGAGTTTTCTTCCAACTTTAGCTGCCGCCATTTTGTGGCAGTAGCGCTGCCATTTTACGCAGTGCCGTAATTTGCCGACAGCTGACGTAAACTGCTTATTAATTTCACATCAGTTCAAACAGTTCAAAAGGATAACAAGTAGATTGATAAACACAAAAACGAAGGATATTATAGCTTTAATTTCGGAATGTTTTAGTTACTTTTATAACCGCAGAATATAGTTCTGCTAGCAGAGTAGCCAAAAATTGTACTCCAGTAAGAGAACCACTATTTCCACATATTTTTACTCAAGGAAAAGTAAGAGTAAAAAAGTATTTAGCAAAAAGTCTACCCAAGTACTGAGTAACTGATCAAATCATAAATCATTTAATATTTAAAAAATGCATAACTAGGCAGACAAAAATATGCAGTGAAGTGGAAATTTTTGATATTTTAAAACAAATTTACAATAATTAATTCAAGTAAAAAAACAAAAACGAAATCAGGAAAAAGAAAATTTTCCCAGAACAGTTAATTTCATTAAAAACTCACAAAACTTTAACAAAAACTGCAGGTGTGTGTGTCTGGTGAATCTTTGGTTGAAACATGTAAGAGTAGAAATACTTCATAATAAAATTACTCAAAGTACAGAGTAGTAAAAATGCTCTTAAAGGTACATGCTGTCAAAAAATGTACTCAAGTAAATGTAATTGAGTAAATGTAACTAGTCTGTTCATTCATTAGTAACAAAGAATTATTTTCAGCTTTCTTATCAAATCAGCTGACTGAGGTCCGTAGTTTGCTTTCATATCTGTTTCTAAGTGTCTGTTTGTTAGAAATAAACAGATAAGTGCATCTAAAGGCAGAAGAGGAGCATTAGCAGCAGTGGACAGTCAGCAGTTTGAGGGGCCGTTGCCAAAGCCCGGCTCCATTGTCTGCTGCTGCCGGGGGCTTTATCTGCGGCCCAGCAGGGCCTTGTTTCTGGGCTTAGAGCGGCTGGACTCTGGCTGTTACTCAGACAAAATGACTGCAAACTCACCACAGGCCTGGCAGCTCGGCTGGCTGATCATTTCTGATGATTTAAGTCTGAATTAGGAGGGGAACCGAAGACTTCCACTGTTTTATTTTTGAGCTTATGTGGTCAAACTTAAGATTTTTTTAGTGATTTCTTTTTCTAAATAAATAAGTATTTTCACTTCATCTTTTCTCCTCAGTGGTGAAGTCATTTGTGTTAGTGCTCTAATAGCAATGCTAATTTTTCAGCTTTGAAAACTTTTAGCACTTAGCTTCCACAAAATTTATTTTTTAAAGCGCAGATGTTTTGGGCAGTTTTGTAAACTTTTAGATGGAAAACATTCAACATTTGTGTTGAAGTTTTGTTTATTGAATGTTGAGAATTCAATAAACAAACATTCATGCTCTTATTTTGAAGGGGGTGATGATAGTTTACTTTTCTCCTAATTGTCTAAATATGCAGAAAGATCATAATTATTGATTTATTGCAATCAGAGGACATATGAAAAGTAAAAAGTGTTATGAACAAGTATTTTCTTACCTAACAAACTTTATGCTCACAAACAACTGTTGTGGTCTGGCTATTTGCTGCTCAAGCTATCAGTCGTAGCTGCTTTTAGCTTTGTTGTGTCTTTTGTTTTGCTTTGTGGCTTAAATCTGAGTTTTTGGTTTTGTTTCTTATCCTCAGAGGAAAGAAAAAAGTTATAAAATTTAGTTTCTTCTTCATCTGTTTATGTCCAAAAGCTGATAGATGAAGTTTGTAGCAAAAGTGCTCAATTCATCCTTTTCCTGTGTTGTCAACTAATGGCAATCAATTATTTAAAAAAATAATTGTTTATTTATTAAATAATAATTTCTTTAAGTAAATAATAAATAATTGCAAATTATTTTTTAATTATTTAAGAACTAAATTACTTTTACTAGAAACAATAAAAATGTATTTATTTATAAGGCTTTTAGGTTTATGAATTATTACTTTTGGACACAAACCTTCACTTTCTGCTTCCTTTTAAGACTTTAACTTTTTTTTTAAAAGTTGCATTTCCCCTTTTTAGTAATAAATTGAAGGGACTAAATGAGGATTGATGCTGTTTGTGTGCAATAAGCCTCAGATAATCCGACTGCAGAGCAGCTGGGAGCTGAATCACGTTTCCTTCCTGCTGAAACCCTGAAAATCCTGTGGGTTTAAGAGACGGTGGCTCAGATGGATCAAACGGCGTTTCTTCTCATCATTCACAGCTTAAACGTCTCATCTTCCGCTCCTTTCTTCTTCTCTGCTGCTCAGAGGAATCGCTTGCTTTAAGACGCAGAACCTTTAGGCTGCCAAAAATAGGAGCAGTAGCACAAATGAAAAACATGTCAGTGAAAAGCTTTGTAGTTTTTCATCCTTATTGTAGTTTATTTCACATGAATTATTTAATTCATGTGAAAGACTGGCAGCCGATCAACCACTGACCGACACAGATAAGTGAGAATACAAAATGGGAGAATGGAAAAAAATGTAAAGCGCTAAATTTCCACCAAAAAATCTCAGAAATTAAAAAAAATATATATAGAAATTTCAGAGTTTGAAAACTTTAAAAAAAATGCTGGAAAAAAACTCAGATATTGATATTAATTTACGAAATTTTGTAGAAAAAAACAATGAAATCTCTGAGCTTGTAAAGTTGCAAATTTGCTATAAAAACCGTGGGAATTGAGTTTGAAAGGCAAATATTTGCTAGAAAAAAATCTGAAAATTCTGAGAAATCTCAGAATTTTTCTTGAAAGAAATTCTGAGAAACCCAGAAATTTTCCTAGAAAATCTTTGGGTTTGAAAAGTCAAAAAAAAAAAAAAAATAAATAAATAAAAATAAATGTTAGAAAAAAACTCTGTAATTTTGGGATTAATCTCAGAAATCTTTGAGAAAAAACAAAGAAATTTATGGGTTTGAAAAATCTTTTTTCTTTACAGAAATTACTATATTGTTTTTAATTTCTGAGATTAATCTCAAAATTCCTTAATATTTCTGTAAAATTTTCTACTTTTCAAACTAGCTTGAATTAAAGTTAGCATCTTAGCATCAGCTTCTACAAACAAAATGCTGTAGCATGTTGTGCTTTAGCACTAGCAGAACTGATCTTTAGGTAACACCACTGCAAATTACCAAAATAAAAGCATCTACTTTGTAACTTATTTCCAGCGTCCGTTGATGCACAAACGTAAGGTCAAACTCTGATTGGTTCAGGTGGATTATTGAACTATCTCTGCTGCATACAGATGGTAATAAATCCAAATCAATAAAATACATAAAACAAGACACAAAGTCCTTTGAGTAAATTTGCATTTAATATTCCTCCTGTGCAAACATTTATTTTATACAGAATAAATATCAGAAAGCTGCCGTCTGTCGTAGAAGGACAGAAAAGGTTCAGGTGTGGATCTGCGGTTCTGATGCTCCTGGTGCCTGGAGAGAAGGAAGAGCAGCGTTCAGGTTTCCGTCTGATTTCAGGAAGAATTTAAGCTCAAAGGAAACACTGTAAAAATGTTTTCGTCCCTGCAGTGTTTTAACCTTCATTTAGTTATTCTGTCATGTTCTGAGATAAAAATCAAATCTACGACAGCAAATTTATGACTTTTTCAACTCTGAAATTTCCAATTTTATTCTATAAAATTTCTGAGGTTGAATATTTGAAAATTTGCCAGAAACAAACTCAGAAATGTTGACATTATTCTCAGAAATTTTCTAGAAAAAACTTAGAAATTTCAGAGTCTGTAAAGTTGCAAATGTGCAAGAAAAAAAAACTCAGAAATTACTAAAAATTCCTGGTTTTTTTCCTAGCAAATGTTTAAATTTTCAAACTGAAAATTTCCTTATTTTTTCTATAAAATTTCTGCAATTAACATAAAATTTTGAGTTTTTTCTTGCAATTTTTGTATTTTTTTAAACTCGAAGTTTAATTTTGTTTTTTCTAGAAATTTTGACTTTTTCAATTCATAAATTTCTTACTATTTCCTACAACTCAGCTTTATGTGATACGAAACTGAAATGTTTCCAAACTCAGATAAGAGTCTTTTCAGTTCACATGTTACCTAAAGACAAAGCAAAGAGATTAAATACATCCACTAAACAAAAGGCTGTTTCCTCTATTTCTTTCTCTCAAACTTTAAATTGATTAGAATCAGATGCAGTTCGGTTTTTCAGTGTGGTGGAGTTTGTTTCACCTCCAAACATCTGGCAGGTAAAAGTGTGAGCGAGTCAGAGAGGAGGAGCCACCGATTGCTGTTTGCACCCTCGTCACCGCGCCTGTCCACCGGCAGAACGGAGCGGCAATTAAAGTGCAGGGAAAATAAAACAGAAAGTAAAACAAAAAATAAAACAGCAAAACCCTGAAAGTAAAATAGATTTATTGTGACTTTCAACAGAAGCGGACTTTCTGTGGAGGTCAGCCAATCAGATTTCAGGGTCAATTTAAAGAGCTGAAAATGAGTCTAAAATAACTGAATAATACAAACTATTGATTTTAGTTTAAATCCTTTTATTTATTACCAGTTTTGTCTTGATTATTACAACTCTGGCACATTATTTGGTCATTTATTAATTTATCCATTCATTTGTTTAACGATAATAGTTTGAGATTCACTGTAAAAACCTCTGATTGTTACCTGTTGTCAACAGAAGATTTTTCATCACTTCCTGGAAAGAATCCTCCACACTTCCTGATGAAGGAAATATAAATTAAAAATGAAATTTCTCTTATGTTTCTATTGTTTATTCATTTTTTATGGGAAAAATCCAACTTTTAATTGGATCATGTTTATCCAGTGTGGGAAAAATGTTCAGAAAAATTGTTTTTAACTAAGTAATACATTTTTCATTTATATCAAAACAACTTTTAATTTGGTAGGTTACGACTTCCTGTTTACTTCAGGTATAAATATGAGGCGACACTTTTCAAAGTGGAAAACAGGAGAACAAGAGCAAATAATGCAGAAAAAGGTCAGGATTTGAACCTAGGACCTTCTTGTTGCTAAGCAACATGACTACCAACCGCTCCATTGTGCAGCTAACACATTGTTGAATACAGAGCTAGTGGACTCAAATAGGAAACTAAAAACAGTTAATATTTAGTATTTCAGCAGAAAAATAGAAATTAATGCAGAAGAAAAAAAAAGTAAATAGATGAGGAGACGATCCAAGACTCCAGAGAGACTAAAAACTCAATTTAAAGGTTGAAATTTATAAGTAATTAAGCTACTGCTATGAAATGTTAATTTATTCAAAGAATTTTAGCGAATTTTTACTAGAGGAGCCAAAAAGTCCCATGAATTCAGTTTATCTCAACATCTTGGTGCTAAAGTACAAAAGATCCTATCTGCAAAAATCCAGAGTAGTAAATAAATTACTGGGTGGTTCTAAGAGTGGAGGACACACACACACACACGCACACACACACACACACACACACACACACACACGCACGCACACACACACACACACACACGCACACACGCACACACGCACGCACACACACACACACACACACACACACACACTTAATATTTAAAGATTACATCATCAGAGGGAGCAAAATATAAAGTTAAGTGGAAATTTAGGTATTTTAAGGACCAAAATGAGAATAATTCATATAAGTAACTAAATATAACAAAACAAAAAAAAGACTTTCCCAGGTCAGTTTCTTTCTATTAAAAACTTCTGAAAGGTATGAAAATTTTTGACTTTTTACATTTCTGAGTTAAAATTTCCACTAAACTTTATATTTTCTTCCGTCTGATGATGTAATTTTTAAATATTAAATGCTACTCTGAGTTGAGAACAATTTTTTTGGCTTCTCTGGATCCGGCAAGCAGGGAAAAAATTATTGTTCTAAATAAATTTATCTGAAAACTAAAGAATTATTGACTTAACAAAGTCCTGCATCTGGCTGAAAAGTTACTTGTAAATTAGTTTTGTCTCATTTCAAGTATTTTAAGATATTTGCAATTAAAACTAGACCAAAATTACTTGGAAAGGTTTTGTGTTTTTGCAGTGTATTTTCTAAACTATCCAAACTGCTGATTTAAATACAGGAAATTACTAAATGATCAATACAGTGAACTGGTTGCTTAAATCTTGAGAAAGCACCAATGTTTGTGACATTGTAAGCTTGTAGAAAACCTATCAGAACATTTGCAAACTTTCCCAGGACACCAAGAAATAACTGGTTTGTTGAGACAAGATGGCCGAATGTTGGCGTCAAAGGAGCGTTTTATCTTTGGCTCGGCGAATTTAAACCCCACTTTGCTCACCTCGGGTCAGACATGTTTACCACTCTGCAGTCAGCAGAGACTGGGTGGGCTGAGGCGATTAGACACACCCAGAACCAGGGGTCAACAGCTGACCCTCCAAAACGGCCACAACCAACTACAGGCAGAGACTGGGAGTTTAAACTCCGGCAGTGATGTCACAACTCCAGGGAGTTTATTCACTTAAATTTCTAGTTTATTAATTTCTAGTTTATTCTCTTAAATTTCTAACATTTATCTGTCGAACAGGTATAAGGGAAACATAAACCTGCACCAACAGCGCCCACCAGTGTTTGAAATCTGCTACTGCACCCAAACACAAACAGAAAAACAACTGGAAACTAAACAGATCCTGGAAACCAGGAGATATTCAAACTACTGAAAAAAGCTTTTTTTCTTTCATAATGATTATATAAGCATTAAATCACATTTAATGCTGTTTAAAATTGCCAATGAAACGTCAAAAACATATAAATATACTTCTGATTTGTTTTAAAACTTCAAACAACTTAACTGTATTTCTGTTACAACAAATATTTCGGATATGAAAAACTGAAACTGACAGAGAAAAATAAAAGCAGAAATACATAAATCGATAGCATGAAAATGCACCAGTTAATTAAAACAAATTGAGAACTTTGCCTCATGTTTTAGAAATAAATCGACCTTCATATTTATTTTTTTCAGTTTAGTTCTAACAACTTGGAAATAAGACAAAAATAACTTAGAAGTAACTTCTCAGCAAAATATAGGAGCTTGTTTTGAGTCAATAATTCATGAACATTGATGAAAAAGTAGCTTTCCTCACAGATGACCTTATTATGACAATCTGCCAGCGGAACTAGAACCGGGTTGCTAGGTGACGGGCGGGGTCTCGAGGGGTTGCTAGGCAACGGCGCGGCGGCCGCTGAACGTGAAATGCCAGAAGAACCAGGACATTTTCATCAATATCAGATGAATTATTGACTTAAGCTCCGACGTCTTTCTGAAAACTTGACGTTAGTTTTCTCTTATTTCTAAAGTTATAAGATATTAACCAAAAACACTTTTTGTTTAACCAAAAATACTTTTGTTTTTCCAGTGAATAACGTCAGATCTGTCTATATTATGTATTCATTGTCTGGGAAAATCATCTTAACAAAACATAAACTGATTATTTATTTTTGATTATTGTGCTAAACAATGACCTAATCTCTAATCTGTAGCAGATGAATTAACCCCTGCGTGTTTTTTCCTGGTGGGAAGTTGGAGAAACTTGCAGCATGACGGTGAACCCGTGGTGTTCACGGTACCGTGAACACCACGGGTTGAACACGGTGTTCCCAGCAGGCCGGGGGTCCGCGGGGTTTTCATCTGACCAGCCGCTGAAACGAGGACGGAGAAATTTAACTGACAAAACTTGTCAAAAAGCGTTAAAAGTGGTTTAAAAACATCAGATTTGTAATTTTCCATGCTATCTTTTTATTGTGAACTCCATGCAGTTTGTTATGATTTACCTTCATTTCCTGCTTTTGGAAACCTGAGAGTTTTGCTGCAGCGTCGGTTTTCTCCAAACATGGTGATTTTATCGCATAATCGGGGAAAGTCGGTCCCCGGTGCAGCGGGGCGGCGGTTATCCCGGGCTGTGCACCGCCATGTCCGCCTCCGTGTCGCTCCTCCTCCCGGTCCGGACGGATCAGACGGAGGTTCGGACCCAGAAACCCCCAGAAGGTCTGACCGACCGCAGCAGCTGCACCGGGATCAGCCTGCTATTTTAGGGGCAGAAGCCCCTGTAACCTGATACAACCACACAGTCATTCTGATGGGTACTAACTAGTCATATTTACGCAGTTACCTTTACTTGAGTAACTTTTTACTGTTAATTTGCTTAAACCCATACTAAATATTTAGTTTGAAGATTTAGCTTGCAAACTCAACATTTAGTTCACAGGCTAAATATTTATAGCTCCAAGCAAAAATATTTAACTTACAAATAGATAGTAAACTAAATATTTAGCTTACAAACTAAATCTTTTTAGATTACAATATATTTAGTTTACAAGCTAAATATTTACATAGCAAGCTAAATGTTTAGCTTCAAACCACATATTTGGTTAAACTAAATTGTTTGTAAGCTGCAAAATTATTTAGGTTGCTAACCATCCTACATAAATTTATGTAGCTCACTAATTAAATATTTAGTTTGTAAGCTAAATATCTTGTTCTGTCCTAAAGATTTAGTTTGGAGCTCAATGTTTAGCTTACAACTTAATATTCTGTCCGTCCTTTTTTCTATCTGAAATCACACATCACAGGGAAAAATGAAAACACAGAAAACAGTTTAAGAACTTTTATTGAAGATGATTTATTGATCACAGGCTGCTGCTGCAGATAATTACTGATATTCCCAGATATTTCATGAGATTATACCTGGGATTATTTGCTGTTTCAATCACGTTACAACAAAGATGTCGAACATTAATGGTGAACCAGAGTTCAAACTAGTCCTGAAACTAAAGACCCTTGCTTTGCATGCTTAACTTTAATTTATTTAACTACTGTGAAGTTGTAAAAAGAAAACAAATGCACTCAGATCCTGAAAGTGAGTTTAAAAATCTCAGAACACGACAATTACAGCAGATTAGGAAATAAAAACGCTAATTTCCACGTTGACAGAGTTGAAAATAATCAGATTTTAATTCCTGAGTTGAAAAAAACTCCCACTGATGGCGAAGTCTAAAATGCTAAAGAACTACATTACAAAATCCAAGTAAGAACATTTCTGTATTGTTATAAAAAATAAAAAAAACAATGTTCTGTTACTAAAATCCATGAAAGCTACAAAATGTTTTAAAAAGAGACACAGGAGAAAATGTTTGGCCTAAATGCTTCGTCAGCGTTTCACAAACTTCAATGTGTTTTAAGTAACAGACCAACTGAAAGTATCGCATAACTGTGAAATGGAATGAAAATAAAAGTATGATGAAAGTAAAAATCTAAAAACAGAAACTTGTTAAATCCATCATCTGAATATGGAGAGATGATGGACTTCCTGCACTGCAAAAACACAAAATCTTCTGTGTTTTTGGTTGTTTCTAGTGCTAATATCTTAGTGCACTTGAAATAAGACCAAACTAACTTTACAGCTAAATATACAAGCTTGTTTTAAGAAAATAATTCCTTAATATTGAGGGAAAATTACCAGTTCTATTGGTAGATTAGTTCACTAATAAGACATTTTCCCCATTAAACTAGACCAAAAATACTTGGTGAGATTTTGTGTTTTTGCAGTGTACCGATGTAATTTGAGGCATAAATACCCAAAGTTTTGAGGTATTTTTGATTTATTACAAACTACCTTACAAATAACTTTTCAGCAATATATTGAAGCGAATTTTAGATTAATAATTCCTTAATATCAATGAAAAAATACTAATTACACTGGGAAATATTAAGAAGTTATTGACTTAAAATAGGTTTATAAAAATTGCTGAAAAGTTACTAAAAATGCACGCCACACTTTTCAGATTTCTCTGTGTAAAAAAAACTTTTTTCTTTCCCCTTCACACTTATGCACTTGAAATCCCAGTGAAGTTTGTGTAAAACCTCCACAAAATGTGGGGGGAAAAGTAATTCAAGGAGTAAAAATAGTTGTGTGCTTCCAGCTCACCAGAACCAGAGTTCACCCGGGTCCAAAGCCCAGGAGAACCTGAACGCTACACGTTCTGGTGTCAGGAGATCAGCAGACGTGTTTGAGGTTTGCACCGTGTCTGATGGGGGCGCTGTAGGCCGAGTGCCAGTCCCGCTCGAAGACGGCCTTCAGCTGGGATTGGACGGTCGGTTCCGGCGAGTCCGTCTGGTTCACGACCAGCGCCGACCCGGCCGTGTTCAGGAAGTAGTCCCCCGACCAGTTAGACGTTCCTGAGGACAAAAAAACACATATTTATAAACATATTTCAACTGAAATCTCTCTGGGCGTTTAAAAATAAAATCTCTTTTTCTTCAAACCAAATTCGATTTTCAATTTTAGATGTGACTTATTATTGTTGAACAGGTTCAGGCAGATTTATGGTCTACACAAAACATGTTCGTCACATTTCTTCTGCCCACAATCATTCATAGTTAATGAGATTTTAGCTGTTTTAGGGCGTCCTGTCACTTTAAATCTGAGTACGCTGCTGCTGGCCAGCAGCCAAACTCAACGTTTACACTCGTATGAGAAAATGCTTGGAATTATGCAATCTTTGTACGTCTTTGAAAAGCACAAGTTGAGCCTCCTGCACAACCAATCAGAATACAGAAAGTGGTTTCTGAATGGTAAGTCAACAACAAAATACTTGTCTTTTCCAGCAGCCATTGTACAATAAATGAAAACCAGCTGAGTCGATGTGCCGAAGCTCAGCTTGGGTTGCTAGGTAACGTGCTGGAGTTCCACTGGGGTTGCTAAGCAACGGGCAGTGCCTGCTGATTTGTGACCTTAGTATAACTATGACTTTATTCTGGTAATCAGAGTCGGGTAGTAACTAGTTACATTTACTCAGTTACATTTACTTCAGTGACTTTTTGAGAAAAATGTACTTTTGTCTTTAAAATACCAAAATTCCCACTTAACTTTATATTTTGGTCCATCTGATGATGTCATTTTTAAATATTAAATGATTGATAATTTGATCGGTTACTCAGTACTTTTTACCAAATGCTTTTTTACTCTTAGTTGAGTAATTTCTTGGACGGCTACTTTTTACTTTTACTTGAGTAAAAATAAGTTGAAGTAGAGCTACTCTTACTTGAGTACAGTTTTTGGTTACTCTGCCCTCCTCTGATGGTAATACGATGATTTTATATCTCATAACTAAAACAATAATAATCGTAGCCTGGCGCTAAAACTACGTCATAGAGTTGATCTTCAAAGTCCAAATATAATGAAGCTGTAAAACAAGATGGCCGCCCTGACATCACTCTGAACTACGGAAACTCAAGGAGTGAATTGGTGAAAAAAAAAATCCATATTTTCCAATAATTAAATCATCAGAACCAAAGATTTCATCAATGGATGAACCACAGGTCTTACCAATATACGCCACTTTGTCGGTCACCATGTACTTGTTGTGGTTCACTCTTGCGTAGGGAATCGCTTTCTGCTTCGGGTCGGCGGGAACCGTGAACAGCCTCTGAAAAACCGACACCGAACACCCCAGCTTCGTTACCGTAGCAACAGGCCCAGCGTACGGCGGCTGCGTTTTTCAGGAGGAGGCGCCACTCACCACCTGGACGTCCAGCTTGCTTCTGTAGTCGTGAACCGAAGCCAGAGACTTCAGGAAGGGCAGCATGACGGGCGGAGAGTGAGGCCAGCAGCTGATCAGCAGGCGAACTTTGACCTTCCTCTCGTACGCAGACCGCCTCAGCTGCGTGTCGATGTCGGCCCAGTACCTGCACACAGCGCAAAATATCAAACCCAAAATGGAGGTGACTATTTTGTGAAATTACAGTTAACAAAGGAGAGGGAATGATTTTACAATTATCAACTGAAATGAGTTTTAAAAACTAGATGCACAAGTTTGCATTTATTCATAAGATCAAAATTACGACAAAGTATTAGCTAACAAAATAATACCAGAATAAAGACATAATATTACACAATGAAGTCCTAAAATGAAGAGAATAATGTCATAATATTTCCAGAATAAAATTATATTTTTAACAGAACTAAGTCGTAATATTACAAGGATAAAGTCTTTATATTTCCAGAATTATGTCATAATGTTAACAGAATAAAGTTGAACTGTGGTAAAATGAGGAATATTTAGCATCTTATTTAGTTATACTTTAGTACCGGCTTTATAAATAATTAAATACTAAATCTGTTCACACATCATCAGATTATCAGTCTGTGTTTGCTGCTGATATTCTGACTAAATTTTGGCTGATTTTAGCCTTTGAATTTGATCGATTGGCTTGAAAACTGAAGTTATCAAAGTTATCAAAATTAAATATTCTGACTTTTATTTACTTTATTTCTTATGTTTTTCAGTATTTCTTCTTTTTCATTTCTACTTGGCTACAATAATCCACATGATGCTAACGATAGCATTGCTAAAGTCCACTCAGCTTTACCTTTTCGGGTGCGTGTACTCCGTAGTGGGCAGGTAGTTCATGACAGCGATGTAGATGAACTCCTCCGCGTCATCAATCACGCTGAGAAGCGACTGAAGATCTTGAGTCCTGCCGGCGGCGCAGAAGGACGGAGGAGAGCTCTGAACGGGAGAGGAGAGTTAGCAAAACAGGAAACAGGAAGTAGGAGTCTGGTGTTACTGGAATAAAAGCTGATCCTCACAGAGAGGTAAACGCTGGACGGCGTGCTGTTCAGCGGCAGCTGGAGCGGCGTGTCTTTGTTGTACAGCGTGGAGAAGGTGGACGGCCACGGCGACGGGATGGACTCGCTCCCTCCAACCAACCAATAAGCTTCAAAGATCTTCTCCAGGTCTGAGGCCAGGCAGCTGCAGTTGTAGATGACGACTCCCAGCTCCTTCACCTGGACAACCGTGGAGCCAAAATGTTTCACAGGAGAATTTGAGGCTGCGTTCACACCAGCCCTGTTTAATCCACTTTAATCCAACTCCAGTCCGTTTGTCTAGAAGGTCCGGTTCGGTTGTGGAGGTCTGAATCGAACCAAAAAGCGAACTCTGGTTCACCTACAAACTCCGGTCTTGGTTCGGTTGCAGTGAACTCTGGTTCGGTTCAAATGCATGTGTGAACGCCAAGCGGACCAGAGACCGCTCCAAAAGCAGGAAGTGGACTATAGCACAGGGCATTCTGGGTAAATACAACAAACATGCTAGGCTAGCACTAGCGTTAGAAATAACTTTTGATGTTTAATCAAAGACAAAAGAGAAATCCTACAACCACTAAAATCTGACGCCACTCCATTTTTGTCTCCATTTCAAGAAGAAGGCAGATGGGCTCAGCGTCTTCTTCAGAGGTTTTCTGTGTCTTATCCTTCAGTGATTCTTGGTGCAGCGCCCTCCCAGTTGAGGAGGGGAACATGTTTTTAAGCTGGTTTGGTTGGTTTGACTCAGTGCAGCGTGAAAGAGAACCACAGCAGCTGAAAATGTGACCAATGTTGCAACTTTAAACCCCAATCGAGTCGAGTCTACTGGACTATCAGGTGGGAAAACAAGAGGGAGTCTCGGTTCTGTTTCTCCTTCCTTCATTTTTTACATAAATGGATTTGATTCAGGGGTACTCCAATCACAAAACATGACATTTATATAATTTCTTTGAGTTTTATAGCAGTAGTGGACAGAAGCTGATGGAGCTTAAAAGGTTTAGGAGATTCTGATAGATCAGAGCGCTACACAAACTCCTTTCATGCTCCAAAACATGCAAAAATTAACATCTTTCCATTTTTTGTAATTGCATTTGGGTTTCTACTGGTTCTAAAAACAGCCGAGGTGGTAAAAACCCCAGACTTTCTGGCAATGAATTCATGTTTTTAGTGCCTAGAAAATGAGCCGTTTAAAAAAACCTGCGGAATGAAACGATACAATTCAGTAGGCACTGCCCGTTACCTAGCAACCCCAGCGGAACTCCACCACAACCTGTACAATGGCTGCTGGAAAAGACAAGTGTTTTTTTGCTGACTTACCAACCATAAACTAGAGGTGTGAGATGTTGCATATTTTGGTATCAGTCCAATACCAAGTGAACACTGGGCCAGTATCGCCAATATCAATATAGATACTTACTTTTTAAGTATGTTAGATCATCAAACTTTAGACCTTTACGCATTTCTGTGGGTTTTTCCTTTGAATTATTTTTGCTAAAGCCTAGGACAGAATCTAAATAAAGTTTATAAGTGTCTAAAATGCTTTAATAACATATCAGCATAATAATCAGAAATATTAGAAAAACTAAACAAATTTGTGTGCATTATTTTCAAAATAAAAGCTATCATTTCAGAGCAAATCAAAGCAAAAATATTTTTTATGGGATACTTAAACTACAATACAACAATAAAATAAAATTTCAAGAAACTTAAGTATAAATATATTGATCCGATATTGATACAGACTTGGTATCAATATTATTGATATTTTGTGTCGATCCACCCACCTCTACTACTTCCTGCTTTCTTGTTGGTTGTGCAGAAGGCTCTACTAATGCTTTTTACGAAGCTGTACAGTTGTATAATTGCACATCAGATTGCAGCCATTTTCTCTCTAAAACAGCTTAAGATAGGCAGAACTGAGCAGACTGAAATCTCATTATCTAAGAATGATTTAGTGGAAAAATGTAATAAACATGTTTTGTTTAGGCCAAAAGCCTATCGTGAGCATTTCAAGCAGTCTAGCTGTACCTGCGTCAGGGACCTCCAGTCCATGTTGGCGCTGCCGATGTAAATGTGCTTCTTGTCTACGACCCAGAACTTGGTGTGAAGAACCCCGGTGGTGAGCGCCCTCATGTTGACCGTCCTGACGTCGGCTCCTGAAACACACCTGGGCTTTAGCAGGCGCTCTTTGTTGATAGTCAGATTATAGCCAATTATTCATAAGATACACAAACAGATGTGAAGTTCAGAGGAGCCTCGGTTATAAACTGACTTTTCTGTGAAGAGAAACTGCAAAGCGATTGCAAAATGTTTTCCTATTTGTGGATTTTTTTTTTGTTGAAAAATCTGAAATATTCTAAAGAAAATGCAGAATGAGAATCTGGAATACATGGGAGAAATGCTGGCGCCATTTGTTTCGCTTGGTGCCGACTGGCTGAACGCACAAGAGAGGAAATGAGGAAAGTGTAGCGCTTAGCGCTAAGATGGTTTCCACTGAGTGTATTAATGCATATCAAGGTATATTTGGTGTTTTAACTATATAGGCAGCTTTAACAATGTTTTAGAGGGAATTTTAAATATTCCCAAGTCTTAGGTATTTCTGTATACTGAGAGATCATTCCTGAATAAATATATGATTTCTAAATGTAAAAACGTAAAAAGGCATAATTTATAAATCACAAAAAGGGCTTAATTGTTTTAATTAGTGGTTGGACTTCATCAAAATTTTAATTAAGTTAATTGCAAGATTTGTAATTAATTAATCACGACTTAATAAAGTTACATCTCAACCTAATTTAGATTATTCTAGCATCTTTATGAGCTTTTCTACAGACTTATCTGGAATTCCTCTGAGACAGTTTTTAGAAAAATATTCAGAAAAGAGTTTGCTGCTTTGATTTTGATAATGTTTTATGTATAACAAAGTGACAGTATAATCAGCTTGTGCCCTTTTTTTCTAGAATTCAATCTCTTAAAGGGAAAGGGGCAAAAAGGTTGCACTTCAATTAAAAACCAAACATTAACGATGAGGGTAAACGAATCACCTGAATCGTTGAGAAGTTTGAGGTCAGCTTGTGGTTTTCCCTCCTGCGAATCGACTGCAATCCGAACGTGAAGCTTCCCGGAGACTTCAGCCAGCCTCTTCAAAACTTCCTCCCCCTGCGACAAACAGAAACCGTTTATTACACACTGCACTGCAAAAACCATGAAATCTCACCAAGTATTTTTGGTTTAATTTCTAGTGAAATAAGACAAAACTAACTTAAAAATAACTTTCAGCTTATTTTAAGTCAATATTTCCTTAATATTGATGAAACGGTTCCAGTTTCATTTGTAGAATGATCCACTGAGCCGTTGCCTAGCAACCCCAGCCAAGCGCAGCCCGTTACCTAGCAACCCAGTTCTAGTTCCACTGGCAGATTATTTCACTTATAATATGGGAAAATGTTTTGTTATATACCATTAAGACATTATTAATTTAAAACAAACTCTGATATCATGGAAGGAAACATCGACATTTTGAATGTTCTTTTATTCACTATTTGTTAAATATTACATCAATGTAGCATAAGTGCTGACCTCAAACCGACTCATTTCAGACGGTCACAAGTTCTGTGGAAGAACATTTAATTATCAGATAATATCTTTTTTCAGCACAATCTTCTCTTTTTATTATAGGAAAATATTTAATATTTTACATTAATTACATCACATTTTATTTCTTCCCACAGTTCTTATGGTCTTTTGCAGCTGAACGGTTTTTTTTTTGGTCTTTTTCTTGCTATGCTAGCTTGAGGAGCAAAGCAGCTTGATGAATCTGTCTGGTAGCCAGTCAGAGACTGAGCATAAAAAATAAGATTTAAATCAATAATTTTAACTTGTATTTTACTTTTAAAAATTATGTAATAGCAAAACAAAAAATTATGAGGAAAATTTTAAGATTAAAATATGTATCATGGATTTAATTCTCTTTATTTTTCCATCCAACTTCCTGAGGTGCCACAGTGGGTTGGCTCTGACCTGAGAGGCCGAGGGTTCGTGAGTGCTGGTGTCCTCGTTAGTGAGCGTCCAATAGAAGGAGGCGATGTCGACGCTGCTGCGCGCCTCGCTCATCAGGCGGATCCACGCCTGGAAGATGGAGGGGTTGCTGGTGCTGGAGTTGAACTCCATCCCCTCAGGGATGCTCTCCACCAGAACGATCCTGACGGAGGTGAAGAACAGGAAGTGTCACGAAACATCCCAGGAATTACAAGCCGTCAGTCGGGTTCCACAGAAACTCCAGGTAAAGTACCTTCGACCTTGGAAACTAAATGTTTTCGAGCAAATTTAATCAGAGAATATTCAAGTTTTTTTGTATTGGAAATATGTAAAATTAATCTCAAAATATTTGATTTTCTTTGGAGGAAATTTACTCATTTCTCTTCCCTTTTATCTCTACTATTATGTAGAAAACAAGAAGCTTTTTTTAAGTGTTCATCCTTACTAACTTTTTCCATTTTTGTCAAGTTAAAACCTGAAACTTCAATGTATTTTATTTGTACTTTAAAATACAGACAATGTAAATGTCGGCCTGATTTGATGTTCTAATTAAAATGTTAGCTCTGCTAACACTAAAGCGCTACACCAAAATAGTAGCAGGAGGAAGCTAATGCTAAAGTGCTAATGTAAGACAGGTCGACTCCCACCACATGTCAAAGATGTTGCATTATCATTCCAAACGTATATACATCGCTATTTTCCAGCATTATTAAACAGCTAAGTGAAAAATTAGCTGCGCTACTAGCGCATTACCGCTAATGTTAGCGTCTTTGCTTACTTGCAGGGGTCCGAGCAGGACTCTACCGTCTCCTGAAGGCGGCTGCTGATGGAGGCAGGATGGTGGAACGTTGACCCCGCCGACCTCACTGACCCCGCCGACCTCGGGCTCAGGATGTTGTAGAGCGCCATGGCAGCCAGAAGCACACAGGCCACGGCGGCCAGAGCGATCTGACACCTGGCGAACTGACGGAGAAACGGCTGCACTTATTTATTTATTTATTCTGTCCTGAATCAGAGCAACAGACTGAATCCGAGAAGAAACTCACCAGCTGTGCTCTGCGGGAGAATTCCTGCCTCCGTCTCTCCGGATCCACCATCTGCACACAAATTCACTCAATTACACCCAACTCTGTGGGGATTTTCATATGGAGCTGGGTCTGGAAACTACAATCAACAGTACGGGTTAGATGATACTTTAGCTTTGTGAGAAGTGAAACCAGTTATGTGACTGATACTGGGATAATACCTGCCGGTCGTTTTACATTTTCATAATATAGCAAATCAATAACTTCCTGTTTTTGCAGAATGATCTCATGACTCTTAATGAAACCTGAAATGCACTTAAAAAAACAAGAACTAAGAGGTTTAAAATGTTCTAATACACAGAATTATACAGAATTATAAGCATATTAAAACATTTCAAATAATTTACTGAGACAGATCAAGACTTTAATCAACAACAGATCATTAGTATTTATTTTAGATGAAAAATACATTCTAAAAAGTATAATATAAGTAATATATAATACTAATATAAATCCAGAAACAGAGCTACAATCACGTTCAATAAATTAAATAAATCTGACAAACACCAGGATTTATATTATAAATTTATATTATATTATATTATAAATCCTGGTGTTTGTCAGATTAAAAGTACCATTAGAAAATAACAACCATTAAGCCAGTATTAAAAATAATTCACTTAATCAAGGCTACATTTCTGTTTTCAAAGATATATACTTTTAATGGCCTGATGCAATATTACAATTTTAAATGTCATGTTTTTATTAGCTGAAAGTGAAAAATGATCATAATTATCTGAAATAAAGGCTGACAAACATTAATCTGTGTGTATTAAATCAATATAATGTGTTTTAGAAAGTGATAAAGTTAATAAAATAATTAGTTTTTTCAGTAATATTCAAATTTATTGTTACATGGCTACCTGGTTATAGGTGATGTCCAACTTCATGTTTACGTTTCTGTCCGAAACTCTGAGAGAAAACATGAAGGACATAAAAAATATTTCACATTTTTCAGTCAAACAACCAAAAAAAATCAGAATAAAAAAAACAAAGAGAGTGAGAACAAAACAGAAGCAGTTCTATTCTTTCCAAACACGACAAACAGAAGTTTCCAGGCGTTTGAAACGGAAAGACGATCAACAAAGACACACAGCTTTTTTTGTTTTTAGATTTCCAGCCACAGAGTGTCATTTTTTAACACAATCAAGTAACCATCTTACCTGCAGTTGTTGTAAAAATGCTATATAGAAAACATGAGTTAAAAGAAATTTGACTTCCTGATTCAACGCCTTGAAATTGGGCCTCTGTCTCTTTAAGAAGCTCCTGCTCTTTCTGAAACTCCACCTTCAGGACGTTATCACTATAGCACTCTTGTATGAAAGCTGCAGAATGTAAATTTTGTAAAACAAACATATTTTTAAAAACTGTCAGTATGTTATGACAGTATTGTATGTATAATCTGTGAAAATATTTAACTCCTCCATCTTCTCTCAGTTCTGACCAATCAGAGCAGGGAGGCGGGTCTTAGCGCAGTCAGTCACCTTCTGTGCTATACTACAGCTAGCATAGCTTGTTGTGAACGCTAAAGCTAGTTAGCGTAGCCACAGATGGCAGCAGATGAACGGCTTTTCTGTAAGTTGTTTCTTCACCGTTAGCACATTTAGCAGTGAGTACATGAGGATGATTGACAGTGTTAAGACCCTCCTCCTGCCTCTGAGCTGCTGCTGGCTAGTCTGAAGGATTTCTCAAACATGCATGAGAGAATCAAATTAACACTTTCGGTTTGTTTTTGATTATGGAATAACTTTATAATATCATGTGAAGCTTAAAAAAAGTCAATTTGACATAATACTGGCCCTTTTAAGGAACTGGGGAAGTTCAGATGCTGACAGCAGGAATGTGCCCCGGTAAAATCCCTGAGACGGCAGTCACGAGAGTTTGTGCCACAAGAGAAACATGTGAGGCATCTCTGCAGCTGGAACAGGACTACTGCAATGAGATCAAAATATTCTCTAACTTCAAAAATCAAACATCCTTAAATCCTCAGGTTATTTAAAAAAAAACAACATTATGATCCAGCTACTACTTCTGCTAAAATCTAATATTCTACTTCTACGCTGTGAACATTTCCTTTAATGAGTTTATCTAAACAACTGATGTGATGGAAATTTTTTGTATTTTTTAAAATGCACTAAAAAAAACAAAATTTTACCAAGTGAATTTGGGTTAATATCTTATAACGCTTGAAATGAGACAAAACTAACTTACAAGTAACTTTTCAGTAAGACATAAAAGCTTGTTTAAAGTAAACGATTCCTTAATATTGATGAAAAGTGCTACTTCCACAAGACATTTTTTCCCATTAATGAAATAATCTGCCAGTGGAATTAGAACTTGGTTGCTAGGAGACGGGCCAGGGTTGCCGTTACCTAGCAACCCCGTTGGTTATTAAATAAATTGGATAATCTACCAGTGGAAAGAATACTTTAAAAAAATAAAATAAAATCAATGCTAAGAAATAATTTACTTTAAACAAGCTCATATTTCTTGCTGAAATGTTATTTGTAAGTTAGTTTTGTGCTATTTTAATGTACTAAGACATTTGCACCAGAAATTAAACTAAAAATACTTGGTAAGACTTTGTGTTTTTTCAGTGTAACTTTACCTTGTTACTGGTAACCTCAATTTTAAGTCTTCACTGTGTAAAACCAAATTTCTGTACCTGTTGAGCATAATATAATCACTCAGTCCTGTGACAGCTATTTGCCAATTAATTTAATTTGAAAAATACTTTATTGAGTCCAAAATCATAACTCATCTGACCTCCAAAGAGTTGCAGTGGATAGTGAGGCTGAAGGCCGTAAGAATTTCCAGTAGCAGCCAATGAATCCGAGTGAAGAATGTTGCAGAGTGAGTGTCTCATGACTGTCATCACATGCTAACAGCTCAATTTCCAAGCAGAAGAAATTATATTTTACAGTAATAAGTCCTGAATGACATCATCAATTGTTGACAAGCACTGCTAATCGATTGCTTCATAATCTTTGTCTGGTTAGAAATCAGAAAGACGTTGGAGTCGGGGATGATGGGTTTGGGGTCAAAGTTCAGGTATTAAATTAGCTTTTGAGTTGTTAATCAGTTGCTATAATAGAGTAATAGCTACCGGAAAGTAGCAAACATCTGACTAAACCAAGAGGTAATAACTGAATATTTATGCCAACATTTATTTTCATTTCAGTGTTAAAAAGAAATAAACTGAGGGAACAAAACATAAAACTGAAGACTTCCTTTAAACTGACAACACATTGTTTACGAACTGGAACTAGGAAATCCCAACTTCCGAGTACTAAACGCACCGTTAAACTTTCATAAACTGACAGTGAATATAAATGAAATTAAATAAAAATCTGCCCCATTTATAGCTAAAATAACTCACGTTGTTTAAATTTAATTGAGGAACGAAAAATAAAAAACAAAGGAACTGTGACTAGTTTTTCTGACTCATCTTGTGATAAACACGCATTTAGCAGTAAGTGAAATAATCTAGGTCACCTTATAACTATAAAAATAATCTCTCTAAAGTGAGGAAAACAACTTACATTGTTTACGTGAGATGAGAGGAACGAAAGTCGCTGACAGAGCAAAACTATAAAAAAACTAACTTTCACTTAAAAATAATGGAAAAACTCCAAACTCACCTGTTAACATGCGTTAAAAATCCTTCGATAACTGCGTCTAGGTTTTCTCTTTAAACACAATAAGGGTTAAATACGCGTTTAACTGACGACACATTGAAAAGACAGATGTTAAGCTCTATATCTGTCACAGTTTAGTGCTAGCTTCATACAGAACCAACAACAGCGAGCTGGGCAGGTGGTCATGTGATCCGGCGAAGCAGCCAATCAGAACTGAGCCTGCACCGTGACGTAATCCACGAATTCCACAATTGACAATATCACTTTTGACCACATGGGGCCGCTGTTTTACATTACTCGATCTTGGTTGCACTTTCGGATAGTGAAACGTGGGCTGAAAAAATTCATATATTTACATGAAATAAAACGAAATTAAATGAAATATTTATATATTCTGAACATATTAGTCCTTAATTTATTTTTTTCATAGGGGAGGGGTATTTTTAAAAACATTTTCCAGCAGTGGAAAATATATTTACTTTGTGATAATCAAGAAATTAACTTTGGATATTCGCAATGACTCTAATAACTGGCTAAAAATAACAAAACCACGCAAGAGGACCACATTTTGGCATGCTTTAAATGTACATATGATAACAAATGCCAATTTTACCATTTTTTTATGGAATAATTGTAGTCGATTTCCACAAAAGAATGACACTAAAAGGGCCAGCAACACTTTTAAAACATATTTTTTAGTCATTAGGTTGTAAACTTTGCAATTTTTTTTTCCAATATCACCACACCATGCAGAAGAAAAATATATCCATCTTTATTTTGGCAAAATATTGATCTTTTTCTTTATTTTAATGGCAAACAATACAAAATAAATCATGTTTCTTTAAAAATGATGACAAATTTTGTGTAGTAATTATAAAAGCTTTATGTAGCGTTGCACAAAATATATGTAAATGTTCTCTTCTTTCCAGAAAGAAAATATCAAAATATAAAAACACATTTTAAAGTCTAAGTGCCCAAATTGTCAAAATAGAAAATATTTTTATCATCTTCTGGAAAAATATGGATGTTTTTCTTTATCTTAAAGGCAAACAGTACAAAATAAAATGGAACTTCTTTATAAATGACAACAACTTTCTTGTAGTAGATTAATAATGGTCTTTTTTCAAAGAGTATGTAGCTTTTTAACTGTCAATATGTTGAATTTTCCTCCATTCTGGAAAGAAAACATCTAAAAATTTAAAACATTTTTCAATTTTTAAATGTTTAAGTGACCAAATTGTTAAAATAGAAAACATTTCTATAATATTTTTGCAAAAGATTGATGTTTTTCTTCATTTTAAAGTATTTACGAAATAAAATGGCGGTTTCTTATAAGTAACTGTAAATAATCTTCAAATTGTTATGCAGCTTTGCATTATACATATGTAGAATTTTTCTTCTTTATAAAAGAAAATATCTGACAATCCAAATAAATCTTTTCATTTTAAATGTTTAAGTGCCAAAAAAGAAAATATTTCCATAAACATTTGCATAATATCGATGCTCTTCCTTACTTTAAAGGGCAACAATACAAAACAACATAATGGTTCTTTAAAATAACAACAAATGTTGTTTTTACCAAGCGTTACGTAGCATTTGCGACTCTTATGAAGCCTTATTTAGCTTAAATGAGGGGAAAAATCCACCTTTGCTTCCAGGTTAAACTGTAGGAACACGTCACTTCCTGTGGCGACCAGCAGGGGGCACCAGAGCGCTGAAGCCGGAGATGTTTCGGTTTGGTAACAGATGAGTTCATTTCCACCAGCAGCTCGGAGCGCAGGCAACAGAAACATCCATGTAAAACAGAGGAATGTGCCTTTATTTAAAGGTGATGAATGGCCAGTTTGCTTTTGTTGGCGGTGAAACCAGCAGATTGATAAGAAAGAAAGAAGAAGAGAAATTCCAGGTTCACACATGCAAACACACCTGCTTCCTTCAGGTTACAAACCAATGGACTATCAAGCTGAAGGTGTGTAGCCACAGAAACCAGGTCAGAAAAAACCTAGACAGTTTTATTATTTTACAGCAACACAGACAGACCTATAGTGAGGCAATAAAACACTGGCAGGCTTCTCTTCTGAAGCACATTAATTTCTTACTATTATTATTCCCATTGACTCTCATATTTTTGGGGATAATTTGAGGTGTTTGTTTCCATCGTTTTGCAGGTTAAGTGCGTTTTTTCCTTCTGGTTTCCTAACAGTATTGCTTTCAGGTTGTATTTTTCCCAGCGTAGGCGTGTTTGTGTCCCTGTGACTCTGCCGAAGGATCGATCCAGAACTCAACTGTGGCTCAACTTTTATTACCAACCCAACTTCCTGTTTTTTTAAAAATCCATTTCTGTTTTTTACGATGCGTTTGTAAAAGTTCAAGAGAAAACAAGACGTCTTTAACCACAAATAAGACAATAAACTGATATTTTAGCAGCGTCACAGGTCTGTAGGTGCGATTTTAATAAATAAGCGTCTGTTGATATTGTTTTATTTCTATTGTGTGAGGATTATTTATGGCTGCGATGGCCATAAAACCCGGTGACATCACTACAGCAGGCTGTAATGGCTGGTGACGGTGACATGGAAACATGAACTATTTTAGGTCACTGCTTTGTTGTCCCAAGGAGATCATTTTTTTCTCTTCCTTCTCATTTTAAACCTAAAATAGACGCTTTAAAGTAAACATTTCTGATCTGAATGAATGCTAAGTGAGACAAGAAATGTGGAAATTAACTTTTTACTCTTTTTCTGTTAAAATAAACCCAAAAATGTCCATAAGTAGACGTATAGATAGACATTTTTTCCACTTAAATGATAAAAAAACTGACATTATTCATGCTTTTACTCTCAATCAAAAGTAACTGAAGTGCTTTATTGTTTGCTTAGTTAAGTGACTGAGTGTTTTTTGGGGTGTGGCAACATAACAGCTTTATTCAGTTATTTATTAATTAGTTTATATCAAATTAAATCAACAGAAATGACCAAAGTGTTGCATAAAAATAAAAAAAAAGAGAATCTGTAAGGAAGATGTGCATAATTTTACTTAAAAATAAACTATGAATGATTAAAAATAATTCAAATCCGATTAAAAGTTGGTTTCCTAAAGTTCTAAAAAAAAATGTTTAAACAAAATTTGAAATTTGTTTCAGTTTTTAATGCAAAGAAACGTCAAATATTAAATAGATGGAGAAAAATAAAACCTAAATTCCTGGTTTGGGTCTGAATAATATTTCAACGGTTCTAAACGGGATTAAAAATTTGTTGACCAAAAACGAGCATTTCTGATTTATGAAAGTTATCAGCTGTACATCGGTTTTCTGCAGCTCTGAATAGACTTGACTGTGTGGAGTCTTCAGGACTCAAATATATTTAGTTTTTGCATAACAATCAAATATAATATTTAAAAACATGTAAAACGTAAATTAAAACCATGAACCCCTGAGGGACACCACAACTTTCAGCTCTCTGGAGAATTTTCTAAAAATATTAATTAAATAAACACTAAAACACGTCTTCTTTAATTTTACTGTTTATCTGTTAAACCTTTATGTGTCTTTAATGTGTTTCATTTGATCAAATATGTTTATTCTGACTGAATTTGGTTTCTGATGGGATGTAATAAATAGGACAAAACAGATTTCTATTTAATTGTATTTTTTTTTACAACTTTTTGTCAGCGTTGCATTCAAATATGGTAGAAAATAAATCAGAAAAAAACATTGATTTATGTTGGTGCAACTGATGAAAATGCTTTAATTTCACAAAGTGTTCCCCAGCCACCTACAAAATATTGACAAATATCTAAAAATCTAACAAATTTTACAATTTTTAAATGTTTAAGCACCCAAACTGTCAAAGTAGAAAATATTTCCATCATCATTTTGCAAAATATTAATGTTTTTCTTTATCTTAATTGTCAACAATTCAAAATAAAAAATTACAACACATTTCCTGTAAATTGTCGTTTTTCAAAGCGTCATGTTGGTTTGCACTATAAATTTGTAGATTGTTTTCTTATTTCTAGAAAGAAAAGATCTAAAATAATTTAAAAAATAATAATTTTTACATTTTTAAGTACACATATTGTCGATAAAGATTCCTAATAAACTGTTTCCTCTAGTGATGTAAATTTAGGCCAACACTGATAACTGATATTAACGTTGCTATTATGGCTGATAACCAATATTACAGATATTGATATATTTCACTATCATCTTGATGACCAGAAACAGACGCTTCAGGTTTTATTAAAAGCTCCGTTACAGAATAATAATCAGAAAAAGCAAAACATGCACATCAAGAAGTTGTGTCATATTTATAATCACAGATTTAAAAAACATTTTTTATTTTTCTGTTGCAGCTTAGAATAACATTTAAATGGAGAAATGCAGCGTTGTCCCGGACCAGTTAACAGGTTTAGTACCTCTGCTGTTAACTAAACAACAGCTTGTATGATAAGCCTCTTAAAGCAACACGCGTTCACACCCACATCAGGTAACTCTGACTCATGTGTTCCTGTTTAGGGGCGGAGACAACGGAGGAACAAAGAAACATTAGTCTTCCACCACTGATCCGTTGTTCCCTCTCTCTCTCTCTCTCTCCCTCCGTCTTTGCCTCCAGGATCTCCGGAAAGCTGCTCACCTGTGCAGTTAAAGGATGCAGAGACGGAAGCGGAGCGGGCATCTATAAACCGGAGCCGCCGCCCAACTGGCTGACAGGTGTGCCTCCGCACGGCATTCCTGGATGATATTCCTCGGCTCGGGTGTCATAAACACCTGTTGCTACAGCGACATGCGGCTCCAACACACAAGATTCACCTCAAAGCCAGTTCGCTTATTTTTGTGAGCGGATTTAAAGTGGCAGCATTTACGTGAAATTGACTTTTTTTGAGCGCTACATCAAGTTATAATGCAACAGACACAAACCGGGAGTTTTGCTTTGATTCTTTCATGCATGCTTGAGAAATCCTTTAATCTCCACGGCAAACATTCAGTTGCTAAATGCCTGGTTGGACCTAGCTCCGCCTACTAAATGCAGCTCCTCCCCAAATCAGCTTCTTCAGACTAGCCAGTAGCAATTAGCAAACACCTGGTGCATCTGCTGAGCTCATTATAGCAGCTACTTCTCAGGCCCTGTGCTGAGCGGTGAAGAGACCCTGGAGGAACCGTATCTGTCTAGAAAGTGAACCCATTGAACCGAAGAAGCTAACTCTGGTCCATCTACAAACCTCAGTCTGGGTTTGGTTGAAGTGAACTCTGGTGCGGTTTGAATGTAAATGTGAATGCCAAGTGGGCCGTAGACCGCTCCAAAAACAGGAAGTGGATTCTAGCCTAGCGCTAGCGCTAGAAATGGCTTGTGGTCTTTAGCAAAAGACAAAAGAGAAATCCTAAAACTGCTAAAATCTGACACTACTCCATTTTCTTTTACATTTCGTTAAGTTGTTAAGCTGTGCTCAATAGCTGCATTTCCATTGCCCATATATTTGAACAATCTGACATTTCGAAAATAAATTTGCTTAATGGAAACACGGCAATTAAAAAAAAAAAAAACTTGTTCTTTGATAAAACTTTTTGGCTTGAGGGTGAGGTGGTTATATCGGCTGTATTCATATTAGTATATTTTGCAAAACTGCAACGGCAACACTTTTTTTCACATCACATGAGTCAAATGATCAACAAGAGGATGTTACTACTGACAGAAACGTCAAAGAAGACGACAATAGGAAGTAGTAGGATGATGGAGGAACATGTTTTTTACTGACTTGTAACCTTAATCTGTAGCAGTAGAGTTGATAAAGTAGAGAAATATGCTGGGTAAAAAAAGTTATTTCCACAGTAAATAACTTGAAGGCGATTTTATCCAGTTTAAGGTGTAAAAGCTCCTTTGACTCACCTGGACAAAAGCAGGTAAAAAGCCAAAACAGTGAGCAAGCTGGAGCTGTAATGTACAAGGGTCGGACTCTGCAACACAGCCGATAAATTAGAGCCCAGAAATGATGACAACAAATTGATTTTGACAGAGGGCCAGTTCACTCTGTTCCCCTTCAACACACGTCTGCCTGGGCTGGACTGCATGACCAGGTGTGGGCGATCCTGGTCAGAGAGTGTGTGGATGTGGATGTGGGGGTTGAAAAGGGCAGAAGAACAAGCTGTTCGCCCAGAGATGAACTGCTGAACCACAGACTGGGTGAACTGGGAGGTTTAAAGGTCCTTCATAAATAATTTAAGCCTGAATCGACCATGGTAGAATTAGAAAACAATTTAAGGTGACCTATTATGCTTCCTTAAAAAAGTTAGTGGCGATACAAAACATGTTCATTACACTTTTTGCACAAAATCATTCTTTCAAAATGAGAGTCCTGCTTATTCCTGCCTATTTTGAGCTGTTTAAGGGCGTCTTGTCTCTTTAAATCTAAATACCCTGATGCTGGCCACGCCCCCTGTCTCAACATTTACACTCTCTGCAAACAGATACGCAATTATACGTCTCCACTTCTTGAAAAGCAGAAGTGGAGGCTCCTGCACAACTAACAAGAATGCAGGAAATAGTTTCTGAATGCAAGTCAACAGCAGAACAGTTTTTGTCTGCATTTAAGATAGAAATGAAAAATATGGAAAATATGCCAATTCTTTTACTCAATTAATCAATTAATTGTCTGAATAATGGATTATTAAAATAAATGCTAGTTACAACCTTATATTAATTAAGATAAATAAAAATCAGAGCTGATCATATTTCACATATAAAATAAGCTTAAGTGGTTAAATGAAAAATCTGCAGAACATGTCAATGTTTTATCTGATTAATTGATTAATCGTCAGAATAATCAATTACTAATATATAAATACTTAATAGCTGCAGCCTTACACTAATTAAGGTAAATAAAAAGTAAGGTTAATGTATCCTATAAAATAAGTTTAAGTGGTTTAATGAAAAATCAGGCTATATGTTTGACGATTAATTGATTAATCGTCAGAACAATTGATTACGAATATATAAGTAGTCAGTAGTTGCGGCCTTATATTTTTTTTATGTAAATAAAATGAATGTTATAGCTTGCAGATAACGAGTTTCAGAAACCTTGCTGAGTAAAACCAGAAGCCAGAAACACATTTTTAAAGAAAACATTAATCATGAGTCAAGCAGCTACTGCTGCTGCAGAAATGTGACGAACCAAGTCAACATGAGGTAACATTTGAATAAGGAAAACACATGTGGTCCGTTAGTTGTGGGATGTGACCTAATCACAGATAAAGTAGAAAGAAAAAGCACAAAACAGTGTAAACCACAGAAATTTGCATGCAGTGTTAGAAGCCAGTTGTATTTGTTTTAAAGCTTTTACAGCAGAAGGAAAAATGTTGATTAATATCTAGAGTGTCAATAAAACACATTCCAATGCAAAAATAACAAAAACTAACCAGGATTTTCACCTAAAAGTACAGAAATGAAAGCTAATATCAATAGAACTCCAAGTATGTTTGGTCTAGTTTCTACTGAAAATACTTTAGTTCACATGAAATAAGACAAAACTAACTTACAAGTAACTTTTCTGCAAGATAGATGATTTTGTTTTAAGTCAATAATTCCCTAATATTGATGAAAAAGTTCTAGTTCCACTTTTAGATTATTTCATTTATGACATGACATTAATATAATTAAATAATTTGCCAGAACATTTTCAGCAATATTAGGGAATTATTGACTGAAAACAATCACCTGTAGAGTTACCTATAAGTTAGTTTTGCCTTATTTCATGTGAACTAAAGAATTTTCAGTAGAAACTAGACCAAAAATACTTGGTAAGTTTGTGGTTTTGCAGTGTATTAAAATAATTTATAGCATGAAAGACCCGAAGTTTTGAAGTAAGTAAAAGCTCCATGTTTAGGAGCAAAATCTACATGCAAAATGTTTTGGGTAACAGTCAATAATTCCTTAATATTGATGAAAACGTTCTAGTTCCACTTTCGGATTATTTTACTTGCAACAAGACATTTTTCCCGCGTTATAAGTGTAGCAATCTAAAAATGCAACTACTATTTTTTTTTACAAATATTATTGAATTATTTACTTAAAACAAGCTTGTGTATTGTGCTGAAAAGCTACTTGTAAGTTAGTTTTGTGCTACTTCAAATGTACTAAGATATATGCAGTAGAAACTAGACAGAAATACTTGGTAATAATTTGTGTTTTAGCAGTGAGGATTATAATCTCAGGGTAGAAAAGGGGTGAAGCCCTGTGGCCTTGATTTGGCTCCCGTTGGTGTTTGTGAGCACGCTCCGTGGGCAGCGCAGGTCAGACAGAGCAGGTAACTGATTACCCAGTCCGGTCGAACCGGGTCTGCGTGCGGGAAGAGGAGGGGACGGCGCCGGGGAGGAGCAGCTCTCTATCCTCATTAGTCCGACTCCCCGAAGCGTTCATCCCCAAACTTTACACCCTGACCGTGAATGCCAGGGATTTGACGACGCATTGTTGAACTCAGAGCCGCCTTTTGTTCCCACTAAGACTCCAGAAAAACAAACAGGCTTCCTTAAGAGGGGGGAATATTCTGCATTTAGGACAAGAGGTTTCAAATAACAGCAAACTCACTGCAAAAACACAAAATCTGACCAAGTATTTTTGTTTATAAGACAAAACTAACTTAAAGAAACTTTTCAGAAAGATAAAGCAGCTTATTTTAAGTCAGTAGTTCATTAATGCTGATAAAAAAGTTCTAGTATAACTTATAAAAATAATTTTTTCCCATGTTATCAGTGAAATAATCTGCCAGTGGAACTAGAACTGGGTTGCTAGGTAACGGTCTGGGCTGGGCAGGGGTTGCTAGGTAACGGTCTGGGCAGGGCAGGGGTTGCTAGGTAACCGCACAGTGGAATATTCTACTACTGAAATGTTTTATTATGCAATTACTGAGCTAAAACAAGATTCTTTATCTTTATCTTCTTTATCTTGTTACTTATAAGTTAGTTTAGTGTCCTAAGTTATTTTCACTAGAAACTAGACTAAAAAATTTAAGATACTTGGAAAGATTTTGTGTTTTTTTCAGTGCTAAGACAAGAATAAATAATGTCTTTTCGTATCCAGATATTTTACATGTAGATTTTGTTCTTAAAAATGGAAAAAACTTTCTACATAGTGTTTAATTGTGAGATTTTATCTTTTGCTTAAGACTAATTTGTTACTAAAATTAATACTTCAAAACTTTCTGTCTTTCATGCTACAAATTACTTTGGTAAACTACAAAAATACTAATTCTTACCAATGTTTGATTTTTGGTCTAGTTTTAGAGGAAATACCTTAGTGCACTTCAAATAAAACAAAACTAACTTACAAAAACTTTTCTGCTAGTTTTAAGTAAATAATTCCTCAATATTGATGACAAAGTTTTATCTCCACTGGCAGATTATTTCACTTTTAAAATGAGAAAAATGTCTTGTTATGAGTGAAATAATCTGCCAGTGGAACTAGCACTTTTATTTATGAATATTAAGGATTTATTGACTGTAAACCAGTTCGTATATCTTGCTGAAAAGTTGCTTATAAGTTAGTTTTGTCTTAAGAGCTAATATATTTGCACTAGAATTTAGATCAGCATTTTACTTGGTAAAATTTGGTGATTTTTACAGTGCTTCAGCTATGTCAGGTCAAAATAAAATGTTAATTCAACCCTTTGATTTAGATGCAAACAACTAGAAATGGCAACTTAAGTAGACAAAGTAAATTAAGGTTATAATGTACATTTTCTGGAGGAAATATTAGCTAAACTCCGACGTTAAGCTCTGATAAAGTAGAGAGCTATTAATCTCTAAATTCCTGTTTCGAGCCCCACCGCCCTCCGCGTTCCCATCTCGCGGCCTAGAATGAGGAAGTGAGACTAAAGTGCTGAGGTTAAAGGTGACCTTTGTTGTCATGGCGACCTCTTTTAGGTCCGTATCAGGGGGTCTTATCAGCGCTCGCTAAACTCCTTTCTGCCTGAAAGAGATCAATGCGAATCAACTTCACATTCCAGCTCTGTCTGTTCATTCGGGTTTCTGGTTAAAACACCAGAAAACGGAGAGAAACCGTCGATTGGCCGGCTGAGTCCGTTCCCTGGCGGATCCGGGATGATCCGAGCTTCAGCTGCCGTCTGTGCCGTGTCTGTTGTGCATTTCAGCACAGCAAGGAATTTCCCGTTTTCAGATCAATAAAACCCAACCTGACAACGGCGGCAGCTTGTGGCGCTACAGCTGGGGCTGCGCTGGCGAATACAACCTCACTACTTCTGCTGCAGGTCATAAAAAAGCAAATACTTCCTTCTGCCGCAAAAACAACTGCCACGCTCCTCGTTATTAAACCCTGCAGTCAGAGCTGACCCACAGCATAAGCAAGCTTTGCAACTGCTTGAATTTACACACCGCAGCTTTAGAAAACTTTCAGTTTCACACAGTGGCGGATTTTGATATAGGTCATATGGGTAGATGCCCAGGGCGGTAGAACATAGAGGGCGCCCAAGAAACAGATTACAAAATTCTGGCTGAAATGATTAAACCAATTTATTGTAATTAATCAATTATTAAATGAATCTATTTAATCGAAAACGATTATTTCAAATCGATTATTGAAACAATATCACACACGTTCGCTCAGTACGTATTCTGGCGCTCAACTCTGGCTGTCCTGCGCTTGTACGGAGGCCAGGAGGGCCAAAAACACAAAACATTTCATGTGTCTTTCACACACAAAGTACGTTTTTTAATGTGCAAACACAACAGTTGTTTTACATCTAATCTGTGTATTTTTTGAATGAAAAAGTAATAATCTCAACCAGCAAATCAACATGGAAACAAGTAGCAGAAATTACCAATGTTAAGATTTAAAAAACAAAAGTTTGACATAATTCAATTTTGTAGCCTAAGAATATGTGGTTAAGAATACAAATATTTTTACTTTTTGTATTTCACATCATACAAGTTACATAATTAACAACAGGATGTTGCTACTGCTGGAAACGACGAAGACAACAACAGGAAGTGGAAGGAGGAAGATGGCACAGCATGTTTTTAATTACTTATCACGTGAACAAACTTATTCATGTTTGATTTTAGTTTCCTATTCAATGGAAACACCAAAATGACAAAATAGTGTTTTTTTGACATTAGCGGAACGTCGACAAATGCTTTGCGTAGATTTGTAATAGAACCGCAGTTTATCATTCAACCAACTGAGTGTATTTGTGTAGCACATTTCAGAGGCTAGCTTTAAAAACAACATACAATCAACAACTGAGAAACCGGAGACAAACATTGCATTTTGACGAATGTCATCATCAAAACCATCAATACACGTTAAATATGTTGGTCAACGATCCATTTATGGACAAAAGTTTTACACACTTTTGTAATGCAAACATGGCTTATGTAATCTGTAATAGTTTTATATTTTATTTTTAGAGAAAAGCTCAGTCTTAGCCAGCATACCTAGGTTGGACCTATATGGTATAAATAAGGGCAAATAATATGGGTCCCAAAGGGTTTTGTCCTCGATTTTCACACTGCAAAAATACAAAATCTTGCAGAGTATTTTTAGCCTAGTGTCTGGCGTAAATATCTCAGTGAAATAAGACAAACTAACTCACAAGTAAATTTTTAGCAATAAATGGAGGCTAATTTTAAGTAAATAATTCCTTATTATTGATGAAAAGGTTCTAGTTTCATTGGCAGAAAAGTTAACTTACAATATGGGAAAAACGTCACGTTATAAATGAAATAATCTGCCAATGGAACTAGAATCGGGTTGCAAGATTACGGGCTGGGCTTGGCTGGGGTTGCTAGGTTACGGGCTGGGCTTGGCTGGGGTTGCTAGGTTACGGGCTGGGCTTGGCTGGGGTTGCTAGGTAGCAGCGCTGTGGAATATTCTGCCAGTGGAACTAGAACTTTTCAACATTAAGGAATTATTTACTTAAAACAAGCTCCTATATTTTACTTAAAAAGTGACCTGTACTGTACGTTAGTTTTGTCTTATTTTAAGATATTTGAACTAGAAACTAGACCAGCAATACTGGGTAGGATTTTGTGTTTTTGCGGTGCCTGGTGGGTTTACCGACATATCTGAGCAAACCCATATCATTTATCCCATATGGGGCCCTGGCTGGGATGCTACGCCGCTAGCATGTTGTTTTATGTAGTATTTTTCCTGGCCTAAATGCAGAACTTCACTTTTTCCTTGGTTTTATCCAAAAACGTCAAACAGGTGTGTGAACCTGGACTAAAAACCGAAAGTAGGTGTTTTATTTATCCAGTAGGGAAGGTGGGATCCTTTAGCTGTGATGCTGCTTGAGTTATTCATTCCCACTCTCACTGATTCCTCTGCTCCAGATGAAATACTCCACATGCTTGAAGGTGTATAAAACAAAGCTCCAGGCTCTGTTTTCTTGCTGCCCCCACCCACTAAAACTCACCTTCCCTTATCAGTGTGTGCTCCTGCCAACCCCCACCCACACCACCTGTAGCGCCAGGCCACATCGCCACGGTTACTGATTAACCAGGACTTCCTTTTATCCAGGCCAGACGGCCCCGAGGTCACTGCCCGACCCACAGCGCTCGGCTTCAGGTGCAGCGCCGCCGCCGACCTGACGGCGATCGACACAAAACGCTCTGACTGTTTCTAAAAAATAAAAACAATTCAGTGACACTAATTTACTAGTTTTAGTGTTTATTGTTGTTTTTTTTACTGCACTGTATGAGACTAAAGTGTCTTAATGTCGTATTTATCTTCTGCTGCTGTTTAATATTATAAATATACAAGAATAAATTCATAATATTATAAGAATGAGATTAAAGTCATGATATTTCGAGGTTAACGTGTTAGTACTAAGAAAATAAAGTCAAAATTACAATTATAAATTTGTACGAGGAGTTATATGAGAATGAAGTCGAAATAACACAAGAAAAAGTAACAATACGAGAATAAAGTCATAATATTTTGAGATTTAAGTCATTATTATGAAAATAAAGTCGTAACAGTATAAAGTCAAAATAATACAAGGATTTATTAAAATATATATATATATATATATATATTTTTCTTTTGAGAAGTCGTAAGTAAATAAAGTTGTAATAAAATGAGAATAAAGTGATAATGTTGCAGGAATAAAGTCATAAAATGAGATTAAATTTGACATATTGTGGCAAAAGAAGCGTGTTACAAATGGGAATGTTTTTCAGAGAAGTATTTGTGTTCATGGGACTACAATTACTGTGACACACAGTCACAGCCATATAGTTACCTAAAAAATGAACACATAGCTCTTATTGTCACTTTTATTGTTATCACAATAGTATGACAGCGTATCAGGGCCAAATCAAGAAAAAATTACAAAAATAAAATCATAAAATTACAAGAATAACGCCAAAATAATATGAGAATAATTAAGAATAAACTTGTACAACAACAAAGTCATGATATTACGAGAAGTCGTACGTGAATAAATTTGAAATAACACGAGAAAAAGTCGCAATAAGATGAGAATAAAGTCGAAATAATAACAAAATGAGTCGCAATATTTTGTGATTAAAGTCATAACATTAGAAGAATAAACCGTACAATAATAATTTTATAGTTTCCAATTAGTCCTACTTTAATAAATCTTAAATAGCATGAGAAAAAAGTCATAATATTTGGAGATCAAAGTTGAAATAGTGTGAGAATAAAGTTGAAATAATAAGAGAAAAATTCTGAATATTTTGAGACTATTGCGAGAAATCGTACATGAATAAAGGAAAAGTCATAATAAAATGAGAATAAAGTTGAAATGTTATATTATCTTGACTTTATTCTCAAAATGTTATTATTTTATTTTCTTGTTATAAAGCTATAACTTGGTATGAGTGCACAATTTGGCAAACCTTACAGCCATATGCTTTTTATGTCCCAATTTAGTCCAAAACAGTATTAACTATCTAGCTACAAGTACACGGTGCGCAGTGTCCTTGCTGAAATTAAACTGAAGCACACTGAACAAATTGAACTTTTTGGTAATGGCGGTCGCTGAGTCAGAGACATGAGGAGGTCGGCTGCAGCAGAGGCGGCGTGCGCCCGCGCCGCGCCACATGAAAGCCCACATGCGGCGCAGTTAGCTGTGCAGCGACGCGTAACACGCCGCCCAGGATAAAAGGCCTTTCCTCCATTACTGCCAGCCGCTGCCACTGTCCAGTGAACTCCCGTTTGATCTTAATGAGGTCACGCAGGTATGGCTGCACACGCCATCTGATTCTGCTACCTTCACGATTTCAACTGCTTCACTAAATGAAGGAAAAGCAAACATTGCTTCCTCCTCCTGCTCCAGCTGCACGCAACTCTGCTTCAAACTTCTCGTAGTTTCTGTCTGTAAGCGATGATGAAGAAATACGATAAATTTCAGAAGATGACTGAAGCCAGAAGGCATTTCTGACCAATCATTAATGCAGCCAGATCCCAACAGGGGCGGCTCTAGGGCTGGCTTACGGGGGCCAAGCACTAAAACAGCAAGTTTATCTAAATTTACTGAATTCACTAAATAAACAATTGGAAACTATTTATTTACCCAAAGACAACACATTCATAAGTTTAGCACAAAAACTGTGCAGTAGATTTGTTTGTTACATGATTAGCCTGTTTAGCTTAGCATAGCTTACACTGCAAAAAAATGTTTTTGGCTCAGTTTTTAGTGCAAATTTCTTAGTACACTTAAAATAAGATTAAATTAACTTAGAAGTAACTTTTAAGGTGAAAAATATGAGCTTGTTTTAAGTCAGTAATTCCTTGATATTTATTTAAAAAAGCACTAGATCCATTGGAAGATAAATTTACTTATAACAAGATATTTTCTCATGTTTGGTTTGATGCAATAAACCAATAAATGAATTCATCACCAGATAAATTGAAGCAAACTCAATAATTTCTATTTGCATCATTTATCATTTTCTCTCTTTCTACCAAAAACTGGATGATAAAAGTTTTCAGTCTGGAGCTTTTTTGAAGAACAATTTTGTTTACAGAGACGTCACAGTTAATCATATTTGTTTTTGTTTATTTATTTTTGATATTTAAAATGTCTTCCAGTTCCAGTGTTAAATGCTCATTAGATTTTAAAGTTTATTGATATTGTGAATGTGTTCTTGCTTTATTCTGTTACTTGAAAATGGTCTCAGAACAATAATATTATTGTTTATCGCAATAACTTCTGAGACAATTTGTTATTGAATTACAGCACTACTTTTATTTAAATTCCTCAGTGTAAATTGGGGGTTGTTGTAAACTGTAAACACCCTGATCAGAAGTGGATAATTATAAAAAGGCATTAGCGACGGACACCCGTGTTTAACCTATCCCATCACAGTTGAGGCCTTTTCAGCAACACAAAGCATGAAATAAACTCCGTCCCCTCTTCTTCTTCTTCTTCTTCTAAGGCCGTCGATCAAACATGGGAGGGTCGCCATGAGGCTTCTAACTGATCCCACCAAAACCCATCAACTGTGGTCGGTGTCTCTGTCTGTTTGCACAGTAGTAAACCCTAAGAGAGCCCCACCCCCACCAACTTACTCTCCACCATAAACCCGCCGTTTTACGCACAATCTCCCAGCTGAGACTTAAAAATATAGAACAAGGCATCCAAAACGAATAGTTTGGAGAGTTTAGAGTCCTGTTCTTTGTGTGTGTGTGTGCATGCGTGTGTGTGTGAGCCGAGACTCTCGACAGTGACTTACAGAGCCGCTGATGTTAGCTCAGTGCCAGGTGAGTCTGTGAGCAAACATATCAAACAATAGCTGCGGCCCATCTCCGCCTGTTAGCCCGGCGCGCTCAAAGACAGCCATTGTTCTGCTCACACACTCTGCATGCGTGCGTGCGTGTGTGTGTGTGTGTGTGTGTGTGTGTGTGTGTGTGTGTGTTACACACTGAGAAGATACCCCCACTGTGTACAGGTAGCACATCAACACATCCACTAACTCATACGGAGATGTAGTCAGGTGGAGTTTGTTGTTTAGCATCATTTAAGTGAATATTTTTTGAATGTCATCAGTGGTGAAAATACTTTTGAAAACATTTAGCATATTTAGCTTGATAAATCCTATAGCGCTGATTTGTAAGCTTTCATTTAAATTAAGTTCGACATATGATTTGAAGTTTTGGTTATTGACTCTTAAAGGGACAGCATTGCATGTTTTCCAGGATCATAGTGCCACTATAGCACAATCAAGTAACTATGTTACCTTCAGTTATAAAAATGCTGTATATATCAAAAATAACTTAATAATTGAACAACTTGAAATTGGGCCTCTGTCTCTTTAAAATCTCCTGCTCGTTCTGAAACTCCGCCTTCAGGAAGTCATTCCTCTCTTAACCCCTTCACAACATTATTACCTGCGTTTCACTAAGAAGTAGCTCCTATAATCAGGAGTTCCATCAGGTGTTTGCTAATTGCTGCTGGCTAGTCTGAAGGAGCTGACTGGAAGGAGGAGCTTTGTCCTCGAAGGCAGGAGGACAGCTGAATGGTTGCCATGGAGATGAAATGATTTCTGAAACATGCATGAAAGAATCAAAGCAATACTCCAGGTATGTTTTAGTTGCGGGAATAATATAACATGATGTAAAGCTAAAAAAAGGTGATTTTACACAATATTGCCCCTTTAAGAATTCTTCAAGTAGGCATTTGTATTCATGCTCTTATTTTGAAGTCTGTTTATGCAGCAGTTCTGTTTCCTCTCCTCACCTTCCTTCTCTCTCTGTCTCTCTCTCACTTTTTTCACTATTTTGATTTCAAACAAGAAACATAAAGGAACAAAATAAACCAGTAGAGAACAAGACATAAACATATATACAATGTAAAGGAATTACAGAATATAAATATTATAATATTAAAAGAAAATTGGTTCTGAAGAATTGTAGTCTTACAAGGGCAGATTTAATTTGCATTAAAGTTAGTGCAATAGCATTAGCTTCTGCTAAATACTGTGGATTTAGCTGTTAGCATTAGCAGAACTAATGTTTACAATTAGTTCTGTAATGTTAGCATATGTAACTTTAGTGATGCTAACTTTTTAGTTAAACTTGAGCAACCAGGTTATCAGAGCTTTTCATATTTTACAAACCCTGCTTAACTATTTTATTTATATGTCAGATTTAATGTCAAAAACACTTTTTAAATGATGTATCAATTTTTTTATTTTTTATCACAAAAGTCTGTCATTTTACCCAGGCTGTGAAGATAAGCAAATATTCACCACACAGTGCAACTAAAGCTCTGATCTAAATCCAAAATTTACACCTTTAGGAATATCCATGTTTCTGGTTCTGACTGACAAACACAGTCAGAAACAACCCATAATCATAATAAATGCTATGACTAAGATCACCTGCAAAATGCAGCACACCTCTGCTGTGATACAAACTCTAACTGCAGATTTACGTCCGGATCCCAGCACAGTATTTCGGGTTGAGTTCTGGACTTTGGCCCATTGCAACATCTTATTATCGCTCTGTTTTTTGGCCATTCTGTTGTAGATTTGCAGCTACATTTGAGATAAATGCTCCACTGTGGAGTCCAGTTTGGTTTAAGTTTTATCTTTCAGACACAGAAGCATTTGACTGAGCAATACTTCAGCTTGCAGACAGGTTCTCCAGCTTTTGTCTCAATATTGCTGCAGCATTGTGGTTTCTCCTGGCAATCTTTCCAAAAACAAGAGCCAAATTTGTCAGCTTTTTCTTCTGATTTCTACACATTAAATATTTAAATTAAATGCATTAAACCTGTTCTTGGGTGTTTGCATTTTTATCTGAAGTGTACAGTTGACATCAAGGTAAAGATTTATGCCACTTTATTTAAGATTGGATGCATTTTTTAAATATATTTGGACTATGATTGAATTAGGATTACAGATTTTTTTTTTAATGTTCTGAATATTATCACTTTGATTGTTTCACAGCTTTTTTAAAGGTAAGGAAAATGTATTTGGATCAGAAAAGTTGATATTTTTCACCAATATATAAAAAGAGAAAAAAAGCAAAGAAAAAGAAAAAATATAGAAAAAGAAATTAAACAAAGAAAAAGAAAAGACAGAGTAAAAAAAGGAAACAAAAAAGACAGAAAATGAAAACAGACAAGGAAAAGAGAAAAAGAAAGAGAGAGAGGGAAAGAATGAAAGAGAGAAAATAGAAAAAAGGGACAAAGAAAGAAAAGGAAGACATAAAGAAAGAAACACAAAAAGAAGAAACAAAGAACCAGAGAAATCCTACATCCGCTAAAATCTGGTGCTACTCCATTTTTGTTTACATTTCGTGAAAAACAAAGTTGTGCTTAGTGTCTTCTTCAGAGGTTTTAGTGTCATTTTGTTCAGTAGTCCTTGGTGTAGCGCCCCCACAGGTGAGAAAGGGTACAGATTCCTCAAATTGTTTGGTTGGTTTGATTCGGTTCAGTGTGAAACGAAACCATGGCAGATGAAACTGTAACAAATGTTGCAACTTTTGTCCCCAATCAAAATGAATCTACTGGACTATCAGGTGTGAAAACAGCCTAAATATACAGTATGATTCTTAATTAGATAGACATTAGACCAGTTCACCAAACCTTATCCTTCTGATCTGCATGTTGAAAACTCATCTGGTGTTTTATTTAGGGTTTGGGATAATAAAACAATAAAACTTTTTGCGACTGACAGGTTTTTTTCTTGTTTGTAGCCGTCTAAGCAGACAAGGCGAACATCCTTGCTCCTCCTTAGCTGTTCTCCCTCCTCCCATCCAACATATTGTTCAAACACACCAGGTAAACAGCTGAGCGGCGCATGCGCATGTGTGTGAATTCAAGAGAAAAAGCATCACGGCAACAAAAAACAGGGAAGGAAAAAGTCAGGATTTACAGGCAGAGATAGCAGGGAAGATACACAGAGGCCTTTGTCTGCCTTATCCTCTCCTCATAAGTGTCTCACATTTTAACCCCATGACTTCTTCACCTCTCATTCCCCCCAATCAACCCCTTCACTTCCACACCCTGCCCCATTCATCCCTCCGCCCTGCGCTCCATCCCAGTGCAAACACTTCTCTGCGCCGCGGGAACAAAGCACGGATGAATAATGGCAGTGAAATGTCACCGTTTCTTCATGACGGCCGCCTCCTCCCCTCGCTCCCCGCCAGCGCCGAGCCCAAGGTTATCCATTAACCAGCCGCCGCAGCACCTGAACCTGAACAATGGGCAGAAACACAGAACAGGGAGAAGGGAGATGGAGGATAGAGGGAAAGAAAATGTGTTATCTTATTATTTGAACCCATTCAGGAATGCTGTGGAAAAGTTAACTGGGTGTAGCAGCTCACTTCAGTCTAAGTTAGAGCAAGTTTTCTATAAACATGGACGCCTTCTGCGGCAAAAAATCTCAATTTCTGACCAAAAAGATCAATAATAGGATTGAGGAATAAAGTATTTTAATATGGTTTGACTCAAAAAGTCTTCTAAAATTTTGTAGGAAAAGTTTAGACTAAATTAAAATATACCTTTAACGTGGAAAATTTACACTCTACTACCTAGTAGCATCAGTAGCTAGCTAAATTTCTAAATACAGTGTCTAGAAAGATCAGTAATAATATTTTTTTCCATGTTTGACTTGAAAATTTTAGATGGAATTAAAATATTTTTTACTAGCTAGTAGCATTTGTGTAAATCACATGTGAACATCACGTACCACATGAAATACACACGTGGTTCACACAAATTTGCACATGTGAACAATGTGAAACACATCAAAGCACATGAATACATGTGATTTTGGAACATTTCTTGGTAATAACCCATGTGATTCACATGTTTTCACATGTGTACCACATTGTGCATCACACTTTTTGTGTGTGACACACATTTGAAAACATGTGAAAACTTGGGAATCACATGGGTTTTACCATAAAATGTTCCAAAATCACACATATACATGTGCTTTCACATGTGTTTCACATCATGAAAATATGGTCCACACAAATTTTCACATGTAAACGATGTGAAACACATGTAAAAGCACGTGTATGTGTGTGATTTTGGAACATTTTATGGTAAAAACCCATGAGATTCCCAAGTTTTCACATGGGTTTCATATGTGTATCACATATTGAATATGTGATACACATACAGTATGTATCACATACATGTGATACACATGAAAATGTGTGAAACATGGGTACAACATGTGAAGGGGTATCACCATGTGAAAACATGGTAATCACATGGGTTTTTACCACGAAATGTTCCAAAATCACACTTATACATGTGCTTTTTACATGTGTTTCACATATTCTATATGTGATACACATGTGAATGCATAGGGTCCACTTGTTTTTACCACGAAATGTTCCAAAATATCACGTATAAATGTGCTTTTACATGTGAAAATTGGTCTGAATGTGACTTTCACATGTGAATGTTTTGTAAGGGTAACCCCCCTTCAGATAAAGTGTTGGTGCTAAATTTTGGGCCGTGTTGTCGGTGAGCCGTCAGGTTGTTGATGAATATATAAATTTTTTTCACACTAAGTTCTTTCAGTCAGTGAAACTAAAAATAGTTCCTTATGAACCCTGGTTGTTTATTTGTTCTGCCCTGTAGTTTTTCCCCGTTGAGCAATCAGAGGGCTTTTTGAGTCACGGCGGCTTGGTAGTGACCCACCACAGTAACCAGAACCCTTCGGAGATTTTGACCCGCTCGCGTACGAAGAGGAGGCGTGGGAGAGGCGAAACGTCGACGAGTGGAGGGAGCGCGCTCGGTAAATAAGACGTTTAATTCATGCAGCGGATGTTTTGAGGGAAACAGACCTGAGGATGTAGCGGCGCTAACTTTGGGTCTTTCCCCTCTCTGTTTTCAGGGGATGAAATGAACCTAACTGGACCCGTTCTGTTTGCCTTGCACTGGACCCCCACTGCATCTGGAGCAGGACACGTCCTCCATTGATGCACTTCATTTTACGTCTTTCTCTAAATCCAAGACGCACCAGCGCGCTCTGATAAAAATATTCCTTGGCTTTCTGAGGGAAGGATATTAAAATTCTCAATAAAAAATGCCAAAGTACCTGTGCCTGGCCACTAGGGAGCAGTAACACTAAAAACATAGCTCAAAATTAAAAAATAATGAAATGTCTAGCTTCACAAGTGTAACTTTTTCTGCCAAGAATATAAAAATGCTCAATAAAAAATATCAAACTACCCTCTATCGGCCACTAGGAGGCAGTAACACTGAACATGACACCTCAAAATTCAAACTAAGAAAATGTCTGGTTTTACAAACCACAAGAATGTAAATGTTTCAACCAGAATATTAAAATTTTCAATAAGAAATGTCAAATTACTTGTGACTGGCCAGTAGAGGCGATAACACTAAAAATAGTAGCTCAAAATTCAAAAATAAGAAAATGTCTAGTTTCACGAGTGTAACTTTTTCAGCCAAGAATATTGAAATTCTCAATAAAAAATCTCTAATTACCCTTTACCTGCCACCAGGGGGCAGTGTACTAAAAATAGTAGCTTGAAATTCAAAAATAAGAAAATGTCTGGAAAATTTGCCATTTCAAAAAACCTCCTGAATTTGAAATTTTCAGCCGAGAATATTAAAATTCTCAATAAAAAATGACCAACTACCTGTGACTGGCCAATAGGGGGCGATAGCGATAAAAATATTGGGTTTCTAAAAACAGCCAAGCGTTTAAGAAGAAAACACCAAATCAGTTTTTGATAAGTTGATGATTTTTGGTGTATGGAAAATGAGCCATTTCAAAAACATCCAGAAAGTAACTTTTTCAGGCAAGAATACTGACAGGTTTAATTTAAAAATTACCTTTTTACCTTTAACCAGCCACTAGGGGGCGATAACCCTAAAAATAACTGTTCAAAATTCAAAAACAACAAGCATATTTCACTGGAATTTTATGTGAAAGACCAAGACAACGTGGAATACAATTATGAAGTAGAAAGAAAATTACACATGATTCAAGACATGTAAAAAACTGAAAAGTGCGGTGTGCAAATGTATTGAGCCGCCTTTTCTCTGAGTGCAACCAATTGCCTTTGGAAGTTGCTTGATGATTGCCAATAGTTTATCAGTATTTAATCTAGTGACAGTATAAATAAAGGAAGGAAGGACGTTGATATGGAAAGTAATTAAAAAATCAAAAAACATGGTGGAGGAAAGGAAGTAGCAAAGACTGAAGGGAATATACAAATAGGTCTGCTATGATAAATATTGCTAGGTTAATTTAGAAAGTGATTAACTGATTTATTGGTTATTATCTACATATTAAGGACCAGAAGGAAGGACGAAACAATAGAAGGATATTTAGAAGATAGCATGGAAAAACTATTATTATTTAACAAGCGTTGGATCTAAACCTGGATCTCAGCGCTTCTGGAGTTGCTTTTCATCCGCGTGTTTTCTCTGATTTCTCAGCAGGAGAAGGGAAACTAGCTGCGGAAGGAAAAGTGAATGAATGGTGGTGTTATTTATTTGGTTTGGTTGACTGAAAAATTACCCGCCATGTCGCTAATTTTGTCCCGTCTGAGCAGCAGACTCCAACAGGGAGTGTGTGTGTGTGAAGTGTAAAAAACCTTGTGTAAATGACTGATTTATGCATATTATCTATTTATGGCATGTTTGTGGGAAATTGTGTGTGTGTAGCAGAATTTCAGCAGCCATGTGTAAACTCTACAAGCCGACCAGCTGCACTCTAAAATGGCTCAGGAAAAGGTGAGTCTTTATCTTTTTATATACAGTAGATGAAATTTACTGTATATGAAATTTAGGCGCAGAAAAAGTTACTGTAGGATTAAAATAGTTTTGGGGTTTTCAATGTGGTTTAGTTTTTTATCGTCGTGACTTTTTGTTTGTCTAATTCAGTTAATTTTAATACGTTCTTAGAGTGTGTTTTATCAGTTATTATTGGTTAAATATTGATTAGTTTTTGTGTAGTTCTTATTAATTATAGTCAGGGGTGGAAATTAGCACCGCCACTGGCCAAATGCGGGTAAAAGTCTGAAGTGGCGTGTAAATTGGAGCAACGGATCCGCCACTGTGGCAGGTTGACAATTTGAACAGGGAAAAAAAAAAGCTGCATTCAATTTGAACTTCTGTCCATACTGTATATGGGACGGACCTACGCTGTCATAATTTAACAAAAAAATATAACAAATATAATTTTCAGCGATGGCGGCAGCCCATTGGTTGATTTCATTGACGGACGTTGGGCTTATCCAATGAAATCCCTCAGAAAAAAAAAATAGCGGCCAGTGAAATGTCTGAGTGGCTGGTAAAAAATTTTAATTTTTAATTTCCACCCCTGGTTGTAGTAGTGGTTTTAGTTTTTCACATTAAAAAGGTGAAAGTATTGGAATTATCAATTGGTAAGGGATAGTTAACACACCTATTTTCAAAAAATGTATTCAATTTTTGTTGAATATAAAATATTCATATTAAGTCCACAAAATGTCTGCCACATTGCGGACTAATGCAAAATGGCGGACATTTCGCTTCAGCTGACGCAAACTGCTTGTGGTGGGGAAACAAACTTTATTTCACATTAGTTTGAATTTAGGCTAATTAATAGATCAGGAAATGAAGAATATTATAATTTCAGTATGTTTTAGTTAGTTTTTCACTATATAGTTCCAGGTATGATTTTTCCTCCACTAATTACTGTTTTTATTTATTTCACTTAACAAAAATGTTTTCTCAATTTCAGGTTTTGTTATTTTAGTCAGTTAACTGTAATAACCTTGAATGATGTTGGCTTTAATTAGTTGCTAGAGTGTGTTTGCCAGTTCTTATTAGCAATAGTAGTAATTTCGATTAACATTTAGGAGCAGAATTCAAAAATATTGTGATTATGTATACATCAAGTGGAAATGAATACTCAACAGAAGATAAAAAATGTAAAAAATTAATTCAATTATTGTTGATCAACCGAATGATTTTGGGATTTTCTCCTAACTTTTAGTGCTGCCATTTTGTGGGCTAGCGTAGCGTAGCCGCCATGAGGACTATAGAGTGCCGTAACTTAACAAAATCTGACATAAAAAAATTATTTCACATCAATTCGAAAGGCTAATAAATAGATTTATAAAACACAAAAACGAAAAATATCTGTAATTTTAGTATGTTTTAGTTTTATAAAGATTCCAGTTAGTTATCATTTTCCTCATTAGTTACCATTTTTGATTTATTTCAGCTAAGGAAAATGTTTTCTCAATTTAAATTTTTGCTACTTTGATAGTTTTAGTTCACTGTAATAACCTTGGAATTTAGAGGAGGTTGATTGACAGCATTAAGACCCGCCTCCTGGCTCTGATTGGTTGGTTTTTTTTCATCAGGAGCGGTGTATACCTCACCAATAGTAGCAGTGGGAGGAATAAGAGATTGTTTTTATCAGATTATCTCTCTCATAACAAACTGTCACAACATGGCTTTTTTTAAAATTATTTTTTTAAATAAAAATTCCATACTGCAGCTCTAATGAGTTTTAATTAACCGTCTTCACAAGCAAACAAAGCTTTTCATTTAGATTTGCCGGCCTCATTCAACTTCCAACAACATCCAGAATGAGGGAGAAAAGGCAGCTGCTACTAAAGTGATAAACTGTTTATTTGAAAAAGGCTGAATGATGGTCACTGGCATCTTCTCTTTGTAAGAGTAAATTTGACATTTTATTATTGAAGATTGGTCACATGAGGACACAAAGGTTAACAATACCTGTTGTCTTTACAAAAGTGAATTTACAAAACATCCTGTTTTTTATGTAAGTAGTTCTGTTGCTCTCTATAATGTATGAAAACACAAACTCATAGAAATAAAACCTCCAGTTGCATCTCGGTGTTGCCTGAAGCATCACCGATCTTTGAAGGGAAACCAGTCGGACCAGTTACATCCCAGTTCTGCTCTATTTGTTCTGAACCAGCGTTCTGCTCGCTGCTCACAGCTGCTTAAACCGGGCCAAACGCCGAAGTTGGATTTAACTCCAGCTCAAATGGCACCACTACATCGCAGGGTTCGATCAATATGACGCAGAGCAATGTACAAAAACTGCAAAACACAAAATCTCACCAAAGTAATTTCGGTCTAGTTTCTCGTGCAAATATCTTTACTAACTTAAAAGCAACTTTATTTTGTTTTTAGTAAATAATTCCTTAGAATTGATGAAAAAGTTCTAGTTCCATTGGCAAATTAATTCACTTAAATCATTGGAAAAAGGTCTTGTACATTTATCTGCCTAAAGAACTAATACTTTTTCATTAATTCGAAGGAATTATTGTCGTATTTAAAATTTACTAAGACATTTGTCACATCCTCCCAACTCAACGTTTACACTCACACGTGAAAATAACTGCAAAACAGATGCGCAATTATACAACCGTACGTCTTTGAAAAGCAGAAGTGTGGCCTCCTGCACAACCACCAAAGATGCAGCACGTGGTTTCTGGATGATAATCCAACAACAAAACATTTGTCTCTTCCACTTGTCTCTGAGCGGTTAAAAGGCTCTGCTCGGGTCGCTAGGTAACAGGCTTCACTGGGGTTGCTAGGTAACGGGCTTCACTGGGGTTGCTAGGTAACGGGCTTCACTGGGGTTGCTAGGTGAGGGACACTAGCTGCTGATTTGTGATGCTACATTCCAAAGGTTTTGAAACGACTCATTTTCCAGACGCTAAAAAACATTAACTTGTTAATAAAAATGGTTGGGTGTTTTTTAAGCCGTCAAGCCTGTTTTTAGGCTAAGTATAAAAAGCATAAAACGTGGAAATGTTAATTTTGAATAAAAAGTCCACTTTAAATTCCAGCTCATAGAAATTGTTTAAACACTTTTTTTCAGTAATTCTGCTTCAAATAAAGAACTTTATGTTTACTGGATTAATTTATGATTTACAGGTCAATATTACCTTAATTGGACAGTGAATAAAAAAATAAAAAAACTGTAGTAAACCATGGAAACCAGTGCAAAAGGTTAAGTCTAAAGCCTGGTGTGATGGAATTTAGTTTCTGTCAAGATACATCTCGTTTATCTTTCAAATGTTGACACTGAAAGGCCTGGAAATGCTTGATTTTATTTTGGTTATACGCTCGGTGACTAGAAGCTTCATTCTGAATGAGATCACTGATCCAAACTCAGAAGCAAGTAGGATTCAGCAAAAAGCAGCTTCCATGACAGAAACACTTTTTCGTCTGATTGGTGTAAACGATGAGGTTTACACAGAAAGCAGAAAACATTTCAGTTTGGTTGAATGTTCCGGTATAAACCAGGAAACTAAAATCCCAGCAGACCGTGCTAAAGAGACAAGATCTGCATCCTTGCATGGAGAGCAGGTACATAAACACTGCAAGAATATCAATCCACAAAACAAACATATGGATTTCCTCTTAAAAGGGAAGGAGAAATTTTGAGTCTGCCACATAAGACAGCAAAAGAGGCAAAAAGATGGGAAGGGGAAAAAGAAGTTATATGAGGTTAATGTTTGTATGAGTCATGCATAAGCACACCTTGCGAACACCATGAAAATCCTTACAGGTTCCTGGAAGGAATTAAAGAGGCTGACGTGAAACCAGGATGCAAGCCTGCCCTGCAGGGCTGGCCCCACCCAAATGGTTTCCCGGGTCAGTGTGTTTTCATCCCGCAGCACGTCTTCAGGACTGCCTCAACATGGAGGAAAGTCTCCTATTTTACCTGCAACAGATTTAACTATTGGAATAAAAATTCACACACTTTCTGACAATGTTTTTGTCTTTTAGCCATTGGTGGGCCTGGTTAACAAAACAGTTAGCAGCGCTAACGCTAAAGTCATAGTCTTAAACATGAGTTTCTCTGATGTCAAGGTATTTAGCAGAAGCTATTGCTAACATACTAAATTCAACCATGTTGTCATTGACACCACGTGTGAATGACAAACCTGGGCACCGCTAACTAAAAACAAGCTGTGCTAACACTAAAACCCTAATCGTAAACACTAGCTTTGCTAACGCTAATGCTTATGCATTACAACATCATGGTGTTTAGCAAAAGCTACCTGTAAGGCACTAAATTCAACCATGTTGATACCCACTATGTGTCAATGACATACTTAAGCATTGGGCACCACTAACTAAAAAATAAGCTGTTCTAACGCTAAATCCCTAAAACCCTAAAACCCTAATCATAAACACTAGCTTTGCTAATGCTATTGCTAATGTGCTACAATCTCATGGTGTTTAGCAAAAGCTACCTGTAAGGTGCTAAATTCAACCATGTTTATACTCATCATCTGTCAATGGCACATCTAGCCAATGGTGGGCACTGCTAACTAAAAAATAAGCTGCCTTAAAGCTAAGGCTGTAATCATAAAGATTAGTTTCGCTAATGCTAATACACTACACCCTCATGCTATTTAGCGGAAGGTACTGCTAAAGAGCTAAATTCAACCATGTTGATACCTACTATGTCTCAATTACATTTTTAAGTAGTGGTGGGCACCGCTAACTAAAATATAAGCTGTGCTAATGCTGAAACACTAATCATAAACACTGGCTTTGCTAATGCTAATGCACTACACCATTATGGTATTTAGCGGAAGTTATTCCTAAAGAGTTAAATTCAACCATGAGGATACCAACCATGTCTCATATTTTTATTGCATAACCGATCTGAGAAATGGTGCTGCTGAAAGTGATTCACTTCCACTCACAGCTTCACTGTTACAGTTGTTGAGTTTTGCTAACTTAGTTGGCAAAACAGAGTTTTGGTCAGAAAACACGAAGGACATCAGTAGCTTTTAAACGGTTTACTGATGCATTCTGGGTAAGAATAAACATTAGCTTCACCGCATCACAGATGGAGAAGGTAAGGAGAGGAAACAGAACTTCTGCACAGACAGTCACTTCAAAATAAGAGCATGAGCAAATGGCTAACTACTTCAAATATTCTTAATAGTCGATATTCAGAACTTTAATGCACGTGTCAAAATTTTACAAGACATCCCAAGTAATTTAGTGCTTTAGAATTTATCAAAAGAATAATTTAAGGGAAGTTAAGTGTGCTAAACATTTTCAATGTTAGCAAAAATGCTAAAGAGCTAATTAAGAAAAATAGCTCTGCAATTAGCGAAAGTGTGTCCACCCTGAATTTAGTCTATAAACTACATACTTTATGTTACTAACAGTCAAATAAAACTGTTTATAATAAAAACAATTAGTAAAAATCCAGTGTAATCCACTGACGCTCCTTCCTTAAGAGATTTTTAGACTTTGACATTTAAATATCTCATTGCAGGGAACTAGATGTAAACACACTGATGGGACTGTAATTGGACTGAAAGATTTATTCTGTTTTTTATAAGTGAGCTGGCACAGCAACTAGCAGCAGATAAATAACATGTTTACGCTGATGACACTTTAATCTACACACAGCAGCATCTTCCTCAAATCAAGCTGTGGAGCTTTTTATTGAACCTTTTCAGTTACATTCACTCTGAATTGAAAGAAGACTAAATGACTTTCAGGTGGTTGTTGTGGAATGTTTTATTACACTACCACTTTAAATTTATGGCATTTTAAACTAGGATTATCTTAATTGTTTGTGATTTGTCGTAAAGAACAAATAATCTAAATAGGCAAATAAGGAACACGATTGCCACTGAATGTTTGGTAAAACTACATGTTCAGTTTGTACTATGCAGATAAATTTCTTATTTCAAAGTTAAAAAGATAAACAGAAAGGTTTTCCGAAGCCAGGAGTGGAAGTAGGAAAGTCACAGGGTTTCTCACTAACCCTGACCTTAAGATCCAATAACTGCAGAAAGTTGCTGACTTCGTCTTCCTCAGCATTCGGTGTTCCCACTCTGTGATTTAACAAGCCTACCACTTATTAGCTGAATTGCAGTTGTTCCCTTTCCACTTTCCTAACAGCTGATCGTGGAATATTCAGGAGCGAGAACGGACTTATTGCACCGATGACATCCTGTCTCCATCTCTATCCACGTCTTGGACTCGACGATTGTCCGTTACTTTCGCCTTGAAGCTTGATTTACTACGTCAAAAAACTGAGCATGGGGTGATCATGTTCAGGCACAAAAGTGTCTTTGAGTCATTAAATTGTGTCTGCTTTGAATTCCTGCAGCTTGACAAGTTGGAATCAAACTTGTTTGCTTTTTTCAGTTTTCACTTTGAAGACTTGCTCTGTGATGTTCTCCCAGGATGCCCATAAATTCTCCAAATGTTTGAAACGGTGTTTAATGTTTTTCACGTCCCAGGTTGCCCTTACCGCTGCTGTCGTCCCTCTGAGCTTCCTCCACGCTGACTTGATCTTTTTTTGGCCTTTTTACAGCTGCTCTTTGAATAAAGCTACTCACCACCCTTACAGGAAGCACACAACTCAACATCACAACTGCGCCTCTCATGCCTCCAAACCGAGCCTTTCCAAATCGGTCTTCACAGGACTTACTAATTCAGGGTCAAGTTTAGAAAATCTCTCTCTCGCTCTCTCCTCAGGACGGCCTCTGCTACAAGCCGCGGCCCAGCAAAGGTGATGCTAATTTTAAACTGTGAAAAGGTGGCTTTGTTGACCCACAGGGACTTAGATCTTGAGGAGAAAGATGTGGGGAGGAAATTTGCAGAGATCAAGGAAAGAAAACAAAGAAAGATTATTAAGGAATTAGGTTGTCTTTGCTAAATTACCACAACCAAACCTTTTGAACCTACAAAACACTAAGGGTGCAATCACACCAGGCATGATTGGTCCATTTAATCAAACTCTAGTCCGTTTGTCTAGAAGAATTAAAGCACTTTGACCTGCCTTGTCACTGAAATATATGATCCAAACAAATATGATTTATTGAATGATAAAAACTCCAGTTCATTTGGGGAAAAAAGCAAACTCTGGTCTGCCTAAAAACCACGGTCTTGGTTCAGTTCAAGGGAACTCTGATGCAGTTGTGAATGCAAGTGGACTGGAGAACCCTCCAAAAGCAGGAAGTGGACTAAAGCTCACAGCACTCTGAGTAAATACATTCAAAACAAACACTCTGGCGGGAGAAATGGCTTGTAGTCTTTTACCACAGACAAAAGAGGAATTCTACAACCGCTAAAATCTGACACGCCAATTTTGTTTCCATTTTGTGAAGAAGAAGGTTGCACTCATGTCATTTTCTTCAGTGGTTCTTGGTGTAGTGCCACCACAGGAAAGGAAGGGAACATTTTTCTCAAATGGTTTGAATCATTTGACACAGTGCAGTGAAAATGTAACAATTGTTGCTGAATCAAACCGAGTCTACCGGACAATAAGGTGTGAAAATACCTTTAAAAGAGAAGAGATTCCTGAATCCGCTTCTAAAAATCTACTTTCATTTGAGTCTAATTTTGGTCTGCCTCATTTGAGATCTTTCAAGACTTCTTTCTTTGTTGCCAGGGATATCTTTGAAAATCCTCACATGATTTAAGAATTCAACAAGTTGCAAAAGAGACAAAATGGAGCAGGAGAGGGTCTATGAAAGGAGAGAAATTCCCTGGCTCAGGCCTGTATGCCGGCGGATGGGCGGCGTTCTCTCTGGCCCATGAAAGGTGTGATTGTCCGACAGCTTCCACGAGCCAGGAAAGTTCCCCCAGCAGCGGTCGACGGCCCCTCTATCTGGCAGGAACGGAGAGAAAGCCAGAGCCGGTTATGTCAGATACCATCATGGTACCGAACGAGGAGGAGGAAGAGCAATGGTGGGATGTAAAAAGGCGCAGTTATTTTCAATGAGCGTTATAAATACTACAAAGGTACAGTCAACCACACACACATATTGGAAGACAGTGGAGCCTGAAATTAGCCTTGTCGACCTGGAGCGTCTGAATGAAAAGAAGGCCAGCTCTCAGCGTGTTTATTTTGACAGGGGGGAGCGAAGTGGGAGGGGCGATAGGTCTACAGAGGGACACAGAAATGAAGAAATGAGAAGGAAAGGAAGAAAGACCCCGAGAGGAGAAGATATTTCAGATTCGGACATTCCTCCACGTTCAAAAACAAAGTGCCAGTCTGGCCTGACAAATTGCTTTTCCTTTCTCTGTGTTTTTCAGGAGACTTGAACTGGCCAGGATGAGGAGTACGAATTCAGACTCTTCTGGCTTTGGGTTCATGAGTTGATGATTTTACAGTAGATGGAAGACATTAGGAGCTATCAAAATCTAAGCATCAAAAATAACCAATAGTGAGCTCAAACACGACTGTTATATTAAAGGAGTGTGTGTGTCCACATGGTCATTTGTCCTGTGACAAATGGTTTGGTTTGGTGACATATCCAAGATGTAATCTGCCCAATGAACGCCAAAGAGCGGAACCAGTCTCCCTGAGACCGTGCAAGGACCAGCAGGTAGAGACAGAGGATGGATGGACATATTCACACCTGATAGTCTGGTAGACTCGGTTCGATTGGCGACCAAAATTTTAACATTTGTTCTAAAGTTTTATTGTTTAATTATCCTAAACCTTAAAAAAAAAAAAAACAACCAATGTGTTTTCAATATGCAGATTGGAAGGAGAAGGTTTGATGAACAGGTCTAATATTTATCTAATTAAGAATAGCACTGTACATTTAGGGTGCTTTCAAAACTGATTGTCCAGTAGATTCGGTTGGATTGGGGACCAAAAGTTGCAATATTTGTTACATTTTCAGCTGCCATGATTTGGTTTCACATTGCACCGAATCAAATCAACCAAACCATTTGAGAAACCCTTTGCCCTCCTTTTGGGGGTGCTGCACCAAGAACGTCTGAAGAAAACGACACAAAACCTCTGAAGAAGACACTGATAGAGTGGCGTCAGATTTTAGATGTTTTAGGATTTGTCTTTTGTCTTTGGTAAAAGACCATGAATCATTTCTCCCGCTAGCGCTAGATTCTTGCGTTTGTTTTGGTTGTAATTATCCAGAATTCCCTGCATCACAGTTTGCTTCCTGCCTTTGGAATGGTCTCCGATCCGATTGCTATTCACATATGCCGAGAACGAGGTTTGTAGGCGGACCAGAGTTCACTTTATTGGTCCGCATCAGAGTTTGATTACGCGTTCAAACCTCCCCAAACAAACCAGACTTTCTACGCAAACGAACCAGTTTGATGATGTCAGTCAAACAGAGTTGGTGTGAATGCAGCCCTAAATGCTTTTTTGGCAGGAAATAGAGGGTACACCTCTTTTCAATTCTGGGGTTCTACATTCAAAAACACTTAACAGATAAATTGATACTGTCGTAATAAAACAAAGGTGATGAGATGATACAACTCCTGATTCAGTTGCTTGTAGAACCATCTATAGCACCAATGACTCTTAGCAGTCACATTTACTCTGGTTTATTTAACTCTTTAGGAATAATCTGGTTTGTTCTGAATATCTATCTCAGTGTGACATTTCAATAAGAGTTTGGACTTTAACTGGGCCACTGGGCCTTCTGATATGTTTTCTATCAATGTCCTGTTACTCACCAATTTATTGGACAAACGGATTCATGTTTGATTCTTGAATACTTCCTGTAAGGCAGTGGTGTAGTCTATGTGATACATGAGATTTACGTAAAACTACTTAAAGTAACCAGATATGATTCAAGACACAAGTTTCATTATGATGAATCACGTAGCGTAATAGCCTAATTAGCTATATCGACTGATAAAAATGCTTATATTGTGATGCGTTTTTCAGCCATACCCCCCACCCTTAATGTCACTGAATTCCCTCAAAATATGTTCTGACTGGTCTTATGAATGAAAAAGGCTCCATTGAATTGCAGAAATAAATACAGCACACTGTGCAAATGCAAATGTATGGTATATGTTATGGCTGCGACTCCAGAGTAGGAAGTGGTCACAACATACCTACTTCCAAAAATTAGACTCCAGCTAGGTGCCAACAGTTGGTTTGGAAAGTTTGGTTTTCTCCAAACATTGTACTCTCCATTCTCTCCAACTATCTGTTGGACATTACTCCAAATGTCTTCATTCTGGTTAATTCAAGAGTAAGGTGCCTTTCTCACTGAAACATAACAAAAAAGATCTGAAATGTGACGTACAAAATGAAAAGAAACTCATTAGGATGTCCAGGAACAAAACATCAAGGCTCACAAGTGTCTCTGAAACTAATAAAGTCCTTTGTCTCTTTGTGACGTTAAACTCTTTAAATCCAACAGATTGAACTCTTCACAGCCTTTTTCTGATTTCCTACGGTGTCTGCACTGGACCAAACTGAGCAGCAGTGTGTTTTTTCAGACTTATGCAAAAATAATCGCTGCTTGTCCGCATGAGCGTGAGAGGTTGTCGGCCTCTCCTCAAGGAGCCCTGTTCAACCACACACACACACACACACACACGCATACACACACACACACACACACATGTGAACAGAGTCTGGAGCCAGAGGACATAGTAGCACTCATTCATCCTCTGGCTGCAGCTGCCTCCCCCTCCATCCTTCTACTGCTGGTCTTCAAACCTTTTTCATCCCTCCACCTTCCCACCGTGTCCATTTTAGGTTCTGGGAAGGTACAAAAACAGTCTTTTGGATGAACAGTCGAGTTGGATGTGTGCTCATAACACCAATTAGCACAGAGACACGCCAGCACAAGCCAAACCCTCGTAATCTGGGTCCAATTTGTCGCCACAGACCTTCCCTGGTGACTTTCTAGTTTCCAGCTGGAAGGACACATTCCTGCACCTCACCGAACAGTGATGAAGATGCATCGTGTTGTCAGAGTTTGATCTACTTCAACCCAATCACTTTCACTGTTTTGACTGGGTCTCCTTGCTTTTATTTGTCTCCTTATCTGCCTTAAGTCTGTTACAATCCAACTCTTGTTTGTCTAGAAAGATGGGAGGTGTGAACATGCACTTGAACTCTGATTTGAACCAAAAACATGAACTCTACTCCGCGTACAAATCTCGGTCTCGGTTCAGTTGAAGTGAAGTCTAGTGCTGTTCAAATATATGTGAACACCAAGCAAACCAGACACTGCTCCAAAAGCAGGAAGCGGACTATATCGCAGGGCATTCTGGGTAAATACAACCAAAACAAACTTACTAGTTTAGCATTAGTGGCAGAAAAGACTCATGGTCTTCTACGAAAGAGAAATCCTATAACCGCTAAAATCTGAAGCCACTCCAATTTTGTTTACATTTTGTGAAGAAGGAAGTTCATGTCATGTCTTTAGAGATTTTCGTGTCATTTCTTTCAGTGGGTTTTGGTGCAGTGCCCCCACAGGCGAGGGGGTGAACAAGTTTTTAATTTAGTTTAGACTCTTTGACACAGTACAGTATGAAAGTTAACTGCACTAGCTAAAAATGTGACAAATGTTTCAATTTTGGTCTCTAATTGATCCGAGTGAAAACACCCTAAAACAACTTTTGTTCATTTTCTTCAACAAAATGGCTTAAAAAAGTTAAATTACATATTCATGGGAATGTTCTCATGTACTTTGAATATTTCAAACAACATATAGACGTCAATCATCCTAAAAAGCTCAGTGTTTGTATCTTGTATCTAGTTTGACAACTGGATAACAAGACCAGGATAAAGTTTTCATTAAAAAAAGTTAGCAGGGGGGAGGGAAGGAGGTTGGCTATGCTAGCTTGACTTTGACAATCTTAACATGTGGATGTGCTGTGGAATTCGGTTTCAGTTCAGTTTAAACATTAAATAAAGGCAAACCAACCCTGACAGATCAGAACCACCACTAGTGTTCAGACTGATCACTTATTAATTATCGCAATATAAACATCAAGCTTATAAATATAAAACTTTAACAGGCTGAATGTTCTGTTATTTGTGTGAGAAATATGTTTGCATGTTTTTTGGTGTTGAATCCTGAAATATTAGTGCCGTTGTTCTTAGTCAGTTGCTATGTCAACAAGTCTGTAAGTAGTTCAGCCGAGAAAGAGAGAAAAAGGAAAAATATGTGCAGATTTGAGCTAATCTTTGACTGTTTTTTTTTTGCGTTATTTTTCCATTTGCTGTGGTGCATTGCACTGAATTAATAACACCCACATCTCTAGGTTTTATGCTAACATAATTGTTAATAGAAAAAGGTGTCTTTTTGCCCTCCAGCATTTTGCGTATGTGTGAAATTTATGCAACGTCTCTATACACCGAAGTGACTCTTTAATGGGTTGTCCTTTTTTTTAAAATATACTGTATGTCTTTTAAAAATTAAGAGACTCCATTATTTAAACTGCTGACTCCTTTAAGCAAAACAAAGGATTTCCCTGCAGAAGTGACGCCACTGTTCGTTTGACGCTTGGCATTCAAATTTTTCCCATTTTTCCCTGTGACTTCATGGCTCTAAAACTGAATTTATCATTGCTCTGAAGCAAATTCAGGTCGAATTTATGTTCATTGTCGTTATTAAAACCAAATCAATTTCCATGTCGCCAGGAAAACAAAAGTTTTCAGTCACATCTGAAACTGCGATGGGGGTGGTCTTTTCTCATGTGTGGCTGTTAATTTAAAGTCCCGGTAGCACAATGGGTAGGTGGAGGGCCACTAATCTGGCCCAGCTGGATGCTGCTGAGGTGTTTTACTGGATGTTAGTGTTTGTTGCTGTTAATTGGTCCTGGCTGGGGGGTGGCTGCGATTGGAGGCTGTGGAAAAACAAATGAGCTACAGTAACAAGTCAGTGAAAGTGAGTAGGACCTTCATTCCTCTGTAGCATGTTAACCAAAGGTCATCAGTCATCCATTGTCTTAGGGAGCTGATCGCGGAGGGGATGGCTGTCACTGGTGCAGCTTCATTTTAGATTTCTATGCAGTCTCTGCTGCTAAATGAACGCTAAAGAGAAATATACTGATTCTGCTTTTGATACATGGGATCTCTTTATGTAGATCCTTGAAGTATAGATTTTATTTCTGTTTAAGTAAAACCAACAAATTTTAAAACGATGACTACAAACTTAATTACATTTAATTAACTTGATTTTGCGAGTTAAGTTTAGCTACTTTCTAATTTAATTCAATAACAACTTAGATCACTTAAGGTAAAATAACTACGGTTTTATTCCTCTGTAGCATGTAAAATAAATATTAATCATCTTAGTTTTCCTGATGCCAGACATGTCCTTTAAATACTTGAAGCATTTTTATTTTATCTGTGGCTGGTATATCAGCCTTATTTTTAAAATATAGTTTATCAAGTTTTTGTTTACTAATAACATCCTGACTGCTTACTCTTTTATAATCCTTCTGTAAATACAACTAATTTTGTTCTAGAGTTTGCGCCACATATTTACAGCATAACTAATCTCACCGACATATTAATCTTTTAAAAAAAATTTAATGTTAAATTAATTTGTCAAACACTTTAATATGAATCATGAAAAGTAAAGCAATTAAAGCATGTTTGCATGCAATTTAATACACAAAAAATAATGCAAACAGTTCACTGTGAACCAGAATTTAAAAAATAAATAAATAAATAAATGAAATGATAAACTTTTAAAAACAAGCAGAAACAACTACTGACCTGTTTTAGGTAGAAAATGTGTAGCTTTCTCCCTGTCAAACCTATAGAAAAACACGTTGTTATTAAAAAACACACACATTTCACGGGCATAATCATGTAAACTTATAACAAAACACTTTTTACCATAAATGTCCATCTTTAAAATTCATATTGTAAATGTTTGTGCTGTAAATCAAAAACGTAATAAAACAGCTAGCAGGCGCGAGCTAACCGAACGGATTAGCTTGCGCCTGCTAGCAGCTAACAGTTAGCTGCTCTACAGTTAGCATGTTTACTGAGCTTTTATGAGCTATTTTCATATATTAAATAATCACCCGGACTCTGTTTGACATAATTTATCGACTTCAGACAAAACAATGGAAAAATAACGATTACCTGTTGTTAAAGCCTTTGATAAAATCCAGTAACGGCTACTTGTCTCATTCCTCCATGCTAACAATGACTGCAGGAGATTTCCTTCACTTTTGATACAGCGTAGAAAGAATATGATCGTTTTTAGTTTAAAATCTGCTCCTTTTGTTTGCTTTGCTTTGAGTTTAATTGAAACTGATATTATAAGATTAGTTATCAACACAGTAATGTGTTCAGACAGCAATCCTACATTATTATGAAGAGTTTTATTAATTTTAACTATCTGTGACAAACCATTGAAGCATTTTTAAGTGCAAGTTACAGATATAAAGATATGTCTCTGATAAAAATAGAAAAAAATCCTTCATGTGAATAAGATTCATTTGTATTCCAATTATTCTGACTTTTGTTAATTTATGGAATGCTATTAATGCAAAACAAGACAAATACAATTTGCTTGTAATCCAATACTCTTTAAACAAGTAAGAAAATAAATGAGCAATGCAATCAAAGACTAAAGATCATTTTAAAATCTAAGTATATGGACATAGAAAGAAGTAAAATGCTATTTATTCGTTTTTAAGTCCCTTCCTAAGACCCATCTTTTTTCTTTGGTGTTTGGCACAATCTGAGATGTTTCACTATATTAATATGTATTTTATATTCAGTCTTTTCTATTTTGCATTGTATTTTATGATTGTGTATAGCACTTTGGTCCTGTCGGTGTATAAAGTGCTTTATAAATAAAGTTGGTACGGTATGCTAATTCAAAGCCGAAAGCATGGGAATATGTTTTCTTTTGTTATTTTAAGTTCATAGAATGCAGAAAATCAAATTTTTTTCAGTTTGAATAGTTGTTGCCTCGTCAGGAAGCACATAAAAATGTATTAAAAACCCCCGACTTGTTTTCTGGTTTTCTACCAGAACAGGAAGGAGCTCTTGTGACTTTTAAGACCAATGAAATGCACTGTTGGCCTTATTGAGTGTAGTTGAGTATCTGGTGACACATAAAAGTTTGTGTCATCACCATTAGCTGTGGTAAGGGATGTTGTAAAACTCTCTAATCTGTTTTGGAGCAAAGCTAGTAATTGAAAATAAAGCATGGCAGAGAACAGAGCCCTGAGGAGCACCGTGTGTGGTTTTTGTTCACAAAGAATTAATATTTTTTAGTGAACGCTCATTCCTCGTTTTAAGGTGTTAAGTTATGTTGAATTATCTTTATAGTTTTTGTGCTATAGGTTCAGTCTGCTGAAGGTCAAACTGACCACCTTCTCTCACTTTTTTCTTCTACTACTCTCCATTTTGCATTATTTTTGTTATGTCAACTGTTAATTTTATGAGGGGTTTTTATGATGTCAAATTGCGCAATCATATTGTGAATGGAAACAACGCTAACGTAATCCTGATGTTCCAAGTTATCGTGTAACTAAATTCGCTTTACTCAAAACCATATAAGCAGATGCATGATGGGACACCTTGAGTTTTCTTCGTCCAACAATAAGATAGAGCGGCCATTTGCTTTTGTTTTCTTGGTCCAGTCTCATCGGTTTGATATTTTCCATCGGTTATGTTATGACATGAGACGTATTCAGATCACATATTATATTTGCACGCCCTGACACTGAGAGCAGTCATCTTAAATTACCTGTACACCTGTTCCCGCCCACAGACAGGTGCATAAGGAGCTCCACACCTGTACAGACACCAGCTTCACATTCAATTGTTCACTTTTTCTTTCGTTTTTGTCGCATTTAAGACCTTCATTGTTTATAAATAGTTAAATTCATAGCCTTCTATTGCCAAATAATGTTTTTTTGTGACTCAGGTTTATTGATTAGCTGCAGCAGTTGCTATGGAAATCCTTTTCTCACAGCGTATCTGCAGACTCAAACCTCCTGCTTTTGCCTCTCTGTTAATTTTATCTCCTCTCTATTGCAGGCCACAACTGCAGCTGTTACATAGCCGCTGCTTACATGTGCGTGTGCATGCGTGTGCGTGTGTGTGTGTTTGTGGATCCAGCTGTACACACACAGCTAATGAACTAAGTTCCTGGATGCAGTTTTCACAGTGGTGTGACTGTCTCAGAGACTCTGGGTGGCGGATTCGGTGTTACTCCGTCCTGATCTGAAGCTGCAAAGAAAAGTTACTTAATTTTTTAAATCTTATAGTTACAGTTATAGTTTCCACCTGTTCAGGAAATGAACAAATACAAATGTCAACAGGGTATTACATTGCAGAAAGAAGTATATCTGTCAAGCTTTTAGTGCAAATATCTTACTACACCTGAAGTCAAAACTAGCTGACAAATAACTTTTCTGCAAGATATAAAACAAGTTTTGAATATTAATTTAGAAAAGCATTACTGGCATTGTCTTTTCATTTATAGCAAGAAATAAGCTGAGATTATAAGTTAAAAAAATGATTTCCCTATTCAAGAATTGCTGCAAATTTTGCTGAAAAATTACTTGTAAGTTAGTTTTGCAGAGTTTGTGCAAAAACACAAAACCTTACTACGTATTTTTAAGCTAGTTTCTGATGCAAATATTTTAGTTCTCTTGAAATAAGACAAAATTAACTAACAAGTAATTTTTCTGTGATAATTCCTCAATATTTATGAAAAAGTTATAGTTCCACTGGCAGATTATTTTCCAGTGTATGTAAAATAATCTGCCAGTGGCACAACGTTTTTTTAATCAATATTCAATAATTGTTTAATTAAAACAACTAGCAATCCAGTTCTAGTTCCAGATTATTTCACTTATAAAATGAAATAAGTTTTAATGAAATAGTCTGCCAGTATTACCAGAACTGCGTTGCTAGGTTACGGGTTGTGCTTGGCTGGGGTTGCTAGGTAACGGCGCAGTGGAACTAGAACTTTACATTAATATTAAGGAATTACTGACTTAAACAAGCGCCTATATCTTGCTGAAAAGTTACTTGTAAGTTAGCTTTGTCTTAATTCAAATGTACAAAGATATTTACACTGAAAACACGACAAAAATACTTGGTAAGATTTTGTAATTTTGCACTGAAATAGCAGCAAGAAAAAAACCTTTAGTGCAGTTTATCCAGCTGAGTTCTGGCTTCATGGCACCAGAGTGAAAATTTAAAAATCAGAGATTTGAAAAGAGTTCAGCTTTTCAGAGATGGGGTTGCGTAGAGTAGTAATCAGTATCTTACAGAGATATGAATGTAAATCGCTTTAGGCTTGACTAGAAGAAATCAAAGAATGACTTGGAAATAAATTCTAGTTGCTTGAAAATACTTGATCTCTTACATTAAACAGAAAACTGAAAAAATGTGTTTGTGCTGAAATCTGGACTCAGACCTGAACATTCAGAACCACCTAAAGACGGTTACAAAGTCGGCTTTCTATCACCTGAAGAACATTTCCAGGATTAGATGACTAATGTCTCAGAAAGATCTAGAGAAACTCATCCAGGCGTTTATCTTTAGTCGCATTGATTACTGAAACAGTGACTTCACTGGTCTGACTAACAAATCAATCGGACAGCTTAAAATGCTGCTGGTAGTTTATCAATCACTGAACGGCTTAAAGATCTGCTACTGTTGTATCAACCTTCCAGACCTGTCAGGTCTTCTGGTTCTGGTCTGCTCTGCACCAACAGAACCAGAACCAAACATGGAGAAACAGAATTCAGTTTTTCTGCACCATAAACAAACTTCCAAACTAAAAAACATCCGAAACACTGAGTTCCTTTAAATCAAGCCTTACCCGTCTAGAGCTGCTTTTAGATTAATAATAACTGGAACGTTTATTAATTCTGGTCTATATTGCAACTTTTCATCACTCTTCCTTATTCTTGCTTTGTTTTGTCATGTTAAATAAACTTAAGCTTGTTTTTAAATCAGCTAATATACATTTTATGAAATTCATATTTCTTGACAAAACAGCAAGATTTCAAACGGAGATTCTCTGCTGCACAAAGATCAGATCTGATTCGCTGTAAATATTTGCAGCAAATAGCCAGAGTGATGAGGATATTTAAAGAAGTATTGACTGTTTCTTTTCCTCAGTGAACCTGCCGCTGTATTAATATTTGATGTTTTATTTGGGATTATTTAGTTTCACTTGTCTCTCCAAAGACGCCGTTACTCAGCTGTTCATGCTCGTTTCTTTGTCATTTTATGTTTGCTTTAAATTTGGTTCAACATTTTTGCAAACCTGATGCAAAAAAAAATAAATTTTGTTTTGAAAGGACTTTGTTTATTATTATTATTATTATTGTTATTATTATTATTATTATTATTATTATTATTATTATTATTATTATTATTATTATTGTTATTATTATTATTATTATTATCTGGCTGAAAGATGAAGCAATGATTTTCAATTTTCTCAGAGGACATTTGATTTATTTTATTTTATTTTTAAATGTCCAGATGAACTTTCACAACTTTTTTGTTGTTTTGGTAGAGAAATGAGCCCACAGCATCACTACGCCATGTTTGTTTGACAAAAAAATAAATAAAAATGAATCACAGTCCTTCTAATTAAAATAAAAAGTAAGTGGGGGAGCCAATGTTTGATTTTAGACTGATGTTCAGGATGTAACATTTATTTAAATATATTTTTTAACATATTCGTTGAAACGATATATCTCCTCCACCTTCTTCCTGAGCTGCTATTGTTGTCTGAAGAAATGCACCAGAAACAGCCAATCAGAGCCAGGAGGCGGGGCTTAGCGCTGTCGATGAATCTCATGTACTCCCTGCTAAGTGTGCTAATGATGAAGAAACAACTTACTGTACAGGAAAACTGTTTAGCAGCCGTTGTTGGCAGTCGTGCTAACTAGCATTAGCATTCATGACAGGTTATCAGAGAACACAGGTTGATTGACAGCGCTAAGACCCGCCTCCTGACTCTGATCGGCTGTTTCTGGTCTCATACCATACTCTCACGACATAGAGACAGCACCAACAAGTATGTAAAATATATTTTTTATAAAAGCTACATACTTTGCTTTAATGTAGAATTTTATTTTTGAATTTATTTGAAGTTTTTCAACACATCTTTAGCAGCAGAACTATTGAAGTCCTGTCGATTTCACCCGTTCACAAGCATTTTGTTGACTTTACAAACTGAATGTATTTCTATATATCACACACACACACACACACACACACACACACACACACACACACAGAAATACCAATGAGCACGTTGTGGACAACGTGGGGTCAGTATCTGTTCCTGACGGCATTCTGACATGCAGACTGAAGAATCAAACCTTTCACATTCCAGTCGGTGCCTCTGTACTCACAGCCGACCCCTGGAATAAAATAATCAATTTGTTGTTATGGCAACTGTACAATCATGCCAAAGGACAAAGCTTCTGTGAAGGTATGTTGTTCCTCCCGTTGGCTACTTTAATATATTCTTCCAACAAACTACTTTTCAAACATGGATTTATGACATGCAGCCACCCACAAAGAGGTGTTTTCATTTGCACTTAATGGGATAATTGTTGATGAAGGTAAACCTTCATGAAAGCAAATCATTAAAGTAGTAGCAGAGCAGCAAAGGTTCTGTATTACCAAGATTAATGGTTCATAAGTTCTCTGGTTTTCAATTGTTGCCTGATCATTTAAAAGTCATTTAAAATGGACCCGGGTGGCTTTAAAGGTGTTTATCTTTTGCACATTAGAGTAAATTGAAAGTAAATATTTCCTATTTTTCCTCATTCGAACTGGCTGTAAATCAAAGCAAACTCGTAAGTTTCCAAACTCTGATTCATGGTCCTGCTTGAACTTTAGCTAGGTTGGTCTGAGTAAATGTTGACATCGATACAGGCAAAAAAAAAAATAGAGCAAATTTTATATAACAATTGTAAAGTCAAAGAGCTTGAAATAAAAGAAGAAAGAAAAGGAGGGAAAACAAGTATAAACGGTGATAGTATTAGTTCTGCTAACGCTAAGCGCTACCAACATGGTGTTTAGCAAAAGCTAATGCTAAAGTGCTGTAAATACGCCAAAAACACATAATCTTACCAAGTCATTTTTTGTCCAGATTCTAGCACAAATTTCTTAGTACAATTCAAGCAAGACAAAATTAGTAAAAAAGTAAATTTTCAACAAAAAAATAGGAGTTTGTTTTAAATCAATAATTTCTTTATATAGAAGAAAAAGTTCTAGTTCCATTGGTGGATTATTTCACTTATAGACATCTTTTCCATGTTATAAGTGAAATAATCTGCCAGTTGAACTAGAACTATGTTGCTAGGTTACGAGCTGGGCTTGGCTGGGGTTGCTAGGTAACGGCTCTTGGAACATTCTACCAGTGGAACCAGAACTTTTTCATTAATATTATTGACTTGTTATTTGTAAATTAGCTTTGTCTTAATTCAAGTGCACGAATATGTTCCCACTAAAAACTAGACCAAATTTACTTGACAAGATTTTGTTTTTGCAGTGTACAAAATTAGAATTTTACAGTTTACAGCCATTGTAAGTGTTAAAGGGTGTCCAACCACAAATTAGCAAGGTGTTTCTAACAAAATGGCTGGTTTAATATGTAGAATACGGGGTTGTTGCAACTTATACTGCAAAAACACAAAATCTTGGTCTAGTATCTGGTGCAAATGTCTTAGTACACTTGAAATAAGACAAACTAACTCAAAAGTAGCTTTTCAGCAAGTTATAGGAGCTTGTTTTAAGCCTTGGACATGCCCTGTGTGTCGCAGCTTATGCGTCCAGATTATGTGTTGTACTGTCTGAGATTTACAGCAGGCTGTCACTTCAATTCAACTGGTGTTGTCCTAAAGTCTAGCCGGTAGCACACAGGCAGTCCGACCCAACACATGCCTCCCAGATGTTGGCCAGCATTCCTGAAGGCCTCATCACACTTCCGGGCCTTGTATGCCTCCTCACACCCTCCTGGACCCACAAGTGGACTCACCAGTCCACTAGTGGACCTACCAGTCCACTTGTGGGTCTGCTAATTTACAGCAGTGATGGAGAAATGTGACACCTTTGACCTCTGTGTTTTCTGATCTGAAATTGTGGCGGTTTTTATGAGGGCAGTTGCCCAGGGCGGAATCAGAAAGGGAAATGGAGTGGAGAGGGACTTTTCAAACTTAAAACCAAATAGCTTCCTTTTAGCCTTCCTGAATACAAAACCTTGGAAAACTGAGAAACTTCAGACATATTTGGTTTGAAACTATAAAACATTTTTACGGTGGCGGTTTTAGATATGGGCAGTTGCCCAGGGCGGCATTAGAAAGGGGTGGAGCACCTAAAAAACTAGAAAATAAAATATATCTTATGAATCAGTTTTCCTGTGAGTAAGTTTGCTAATACTTGTATGCATAGCTGCTGTTTAGTCCTTGGAGACTAGATTACATAGAAGAAAAAAAATTACAGCAATTTTACAGAATTTGAACCAGATGAAGCTAAAACTGTCACTTGATGAGTTTTGGGAAGAACATGTTTACATTTAAGTTTTTTCTTATATCTTAAATGCAAAATGTAGATACTTTTGTACAGATTTGGCTTAATTACTGCTCTGAAAGCAAATGGCCTTCTTTTTAGTTAACGATTAATCAATTACTAAATCAATCGCCAATCATTTCAACAATGGTTAAATCACAATTAATAATTTCAAATGCAAAATGTTCTTATTTTTGCATAATTTTTGTATATTTCTCTGAGTGCATTGTTCTTTCAGCAAATTACCTTTTTTTGTTAATTGATTACTAAATTAGTTGACGATTATTTTCATAATAAATTAATTATAATTTGTTGGATTAATAATTTCAAATGCAAAATGTTGATGTTTTTGTACAATTTTGGCTTAATTGGTTCTGTAAAAATGTTATTTTAGAAAATTGCCTTTTTCGATTAATTAACTTACTAAATTAGTTGATAATTTTTTAAACGAATTAATCCCGATTAATCTAATTAATCATTCCAAATGCAAAATTTTGATATTTTTTGTATAGTTAGGCTCAATTGGTGCTCTGGATAGGTTATTGTAGAAAAGGGCCGTGTTTGATTAATCGATTACTAAATCAGTTGATTACTTTCTAAATGAATTAGTCCGATTACTCCTTTCAGCCGTAACAGACAAACCGTTTATTGAGTCCATATTCAACTGAACACCGTCAACCAGACGTGTCATTTTCTTATTTATGACTCCATGTTTGCCTTTATAATTGTTGTGGAGCGGTTAGAGATGATCTCTTTGATAATCCTGATCATTTACAGTAAACTGTGTGTAACAAAAAGACTCTCTGGGAGCTTGTTTGGCCTGAGGCGAAGGACAGCGGCTGTTTGCTTTTGAATGATTGAGTGAGTTTATGATGGAGATGCAGGAAGAGGAGCTGATCTCCTGGATTATTTGATGAAACAAACAGCCGTGCACGCTGGGGGTTTCCCCTTCGTTTCGGTTCCCTCTCCAAGCGCTTCGTAAATACAACCCGAGGCCATCAGGAGGCGACGGTCACAGACCTTCAGGATATCACACCCTGCGTTTCCTGCTGCGCACGTCCAGTCATCCTGAAACAGGAGGAGACGCAGGTGTTGCATATTAATCTGCGACATGACAGTTAGATCCTTATCTCCGCTCATTCTTCGCAACAAGTTGGATGACATGGATTTTTATTTTCAGGAAAAATGAAGACCATGCTGCATGAATTGACTTGACAAAACCAGCAGGTGATTTTTGTCGCAACGGAAGCAGCGGCTGCGTTTCCGTTACAAATGTGCGCAAAAAGTTTGTCATTTTCAGCCAATGTTGCGAAAACACAATTTCGGCAATTGCTGTGTTTTCATTAAATAAGACACAAAATTAAAATCACAGGTGAGTAAGTTTGTTCACGTGACAAGTCATTGAAAAATATGCAACGCCATCATCTTCCAACTACTTCCTGTCGTCTTCTTCCGCCAGTAGATGCATTTCTACATTGACCATATAATTAAGCAATTTGATATTAGGAAAATCAATTCATTTAATGGAAACACAGTAATTTTGAAATCAAAAACTCTTGTTGCTGAAACGGTTTGGAGCGAGGATGAGGTGGTTGTTTTTTTATTTTTTGGCTTTATCAAAATTGCTTTATTTTGCAACATTGCAACGCAAATAAGTTTTCTTAGATGAAAACCCATCAATGGTGAAAAAACAATAACAGGTCATTAAGGAAAGTAATTAAAAACCTTTATCTTCCAACTACTTCCTGTCGTCTTCTGCGTCATTTCTGCCAGTAGTAACATCCTGTTCATGATCATGTGACTCTTGGGACGCAAACAAAGTGTTTAGGCTGCAGTTTTTGAACTAAAACAATCTTAATGTGGCCTAAAAGACCACCTCACTTTTTTATGGAAAAATATATTTTTTAACATATTTCTATTAAGCAAATTTATTTTTGAAATTTTAATTGCTCAATTAGATGCATTTCCAATAACCATAAAATTGCGCAAATTGAAATTAGGAAAATAAATTTGCTTAATGGAAACACGCCAATAAAAAAAACAGTTTTTTCATAAAAAGTTTGTGTTGGTAGAGTGAGATAGCTTTTTGGCCGTATTGAAATTGCTTTATTTCACAAAACTGCAATGGAAACTTTTTATTTGCCTCACATGAGTCACATGATCAACAACAAGATGTTACTACTGACAGAAACGACAAAGACGAGAACAGGAAGTAGTTGGAGGATGATGGCGCTGCACGTTTTTTAATGACATCGTGTGAACAAATGTTATCAAATGTTATTTTAAATGTGTTTCTTATTTAATGGAAATTTTTCAACCTTAGCAGAATATTGACAAAGTTTTGTGCAAATTAGTAATGGAAATGCAGCTAATGTTAAACATAACATAAACTTGAACCACTTTGCCAAACATCAAGGAGGATTTAGTCTCCTTTTATTTTTTTTTGAGCCAGTGATGCAGTTTGGATCGATATGCAAACCCAGCAGCAGCAGCAGCGGCAGGTTAAACGCAATCAGCCTGCTGTACTGCGTTCCTCTCCCAGGCCAGCAGTTTATCTCGGGCCTCTTTGCAACACCCACGGCTGCCGGAGCAAAGTCCAGCCGCTTATCGGAGCCTCCGTCAGTCTGACTGAACGAATCCAAACCAGCCTCCAGATCCGTTTCTCCTCATAACCTGCAGCCTAATCCACAACAAGAAGAATCCGCTTCGTTTGATCCCGTCAGCAGCAGCTCTGCTAGCATTAGCATGTTTAGGATGAACTGTGTTTTAATCATATGAAAAGTCACACAGAGAAAGAGCCAGAGGATTTCTGGTCTAGTTTCCAGTGCAAATATCTTAGCTCGTTTAAATCAGACAAAACCAACTTTTAAGTAACTTTTCAAAAATATATAGGAGGAGCTTGTTTTATGTCAACAATTCCTTAATATTGATGAAAAAGTTCTAGTAGCACTGGCAGATTATTTTATAACATGGGGAAATTGTCTTGTCTTCTATATCTTGCTGAAAAGTTAATTTTGTCTTAATTCAAGTGAACTGAGATATTTGCAGTAGACCAAAAATCAAAAATACTTGGTGAGATTAACTACTTTAGATTTTTTGGTCTACTTTCTAGAAGAAACAACTTAGCACACTTGAAATAAGACAAAACTGGCATATAAGTAACTTTTGAACAAAATATAGGAGCTTGTTTTAAATCAATAATTCCTGATTATTTCACTTATAACATGGGGAAATGCCTTGATATAATTGAAATAATCTGCAGGTGGAAGTAAAACTTTTTCATCAATATTAAGGAATTATTGACTTAAAAGAAGCTGCTGTATCTCTAAGTTAGTTTTGACTTATTTAAAATGTACTAAGATAGTTGCACTAGAAACCACATTAAAATACTTGGTAATATTTTGTGTTTTTACAGTGTAGTAGAGTAATTTGTGGTCAAACCTAAATGTTGCTGATTAGAGTTGCTCTCGCTGATTTCGAGGAAGTTTTTCAGCATCTAAATGTTCAAACCTGGTAGAAACTGAAACTAAGCGTGTTTCTGCAGAGCATCGACTCAGGTTATTTAAATAGAAACCCTGTTTTTAATGTTAAAACCATTTTTAAAAAAAGTGCATCTTAACTGAAATTAATTTAAAATTCATGACTTTTGCGCCAAAATTGGTGCATATTTGCTGACTCACAAGGAAGACTTTGCGACCAGCAGCTCATCCGTGTGATGTGTTTGTAAGATCAGGCTCAGATTACAGGCCTGACTTGATGACTGACTTACCTATCGCTTTCTCATTGCATCTGTTTATTTTTCACAAGAAACAGAGAGTTTGTCCTGAGGGCTAAACTGAAAGCCTCTCTTTCTCTCCCTCCCTTCTCTGTCTCTTTCCTCAGGCTATAATAAGTACAAACAGTTTGTCCCTCTAACAGGATCCAGGATGCACCGCCTCATTTGCATTGCACTCCTTAAAACACGCCACCCTTTCTCTCTTTGTTCCTTAGTTTTCCTCCTTTATCATGTTATTTGGTGAAATTAATTCATCGAACAGCAACTGGAACTCCTGCAGAATGAAACTGTTCTTCATTTTGCATTTTGCAGCTTGGAGGTTCTTCTTCAGGTCTGCATGCTGGATTTCTGGTATCTGTCCCCCAAAGAAAAGCCTGCAGGCAGCATCAACGTGTCTTTAACAGAGCACACAGACTCTTTAACATGCTTCAAATCCTCCTTGATGACATACTAATTAGACAAACATCGTTTTAACCCTCACAAACTGTCATTTGTTTCCAATCATATTTGTTTACATAAATTAAAGCTAATTTTAGCCAAGATCATCCAACCAAGTGATATAAATCTTGAAATGTATCTTTTTGTTTATTCTTAGTACTCTTGAAATGAGACAAAACTAACCTAAAAGTAACTTTTTAGTGAGATTGAGAAGCTTCTTTTAAGTAAATAATTCCTTATTATTTATAAAATAGTGTTTCAATTGATCGATTATTTCTCATGTTACGAGAGAAATAATCTGCCAGTGAAACTAAAACCTTTTAATCAATATTAAGGTATTATTGACTTAAAACAAACCTTAAATCTTGCTGAAAAGTTACTTGAAAGTCAGTTTTGTTGTATTTCAAGTGTACTAGGAAATGTGTGCAAGAAACTGGACATGAAAATCCAAAACACTCAAAAAAGAAAAAGACATACTGCAACTGCAAATGCAAAAGGAAAAATGTTGCAAATAGCAAAAACAGCAGCAAGTTGCAAACTGTCTCCACAAAGCAGAAGTCCTCCAGACCACTAGGGGGAGACTTTCATGTGACGGGATGTCATATAAAAGAAAGTTGGAGGAAGTAAGAAAACTTCATGTCTTTTTCAAACAGTATTTTGGAGCAGCAGTATAGTTACGTTGGTAACATTACCAACCCCTGACTCCCCCTAGAGGTCAGGAGGACTTCCTTTTTGTGTTAGCAACGTTTAAACTTTTCGCTATTTTTGGCATCTTCCTTTTTGCTTCTATTTCCTGCAAGTGCAGCATTTTTGTGTTGCAAAGAGCAAAAAACAGTCATGGATCTGAAAAGTACTGATCAATTTAACCAAAAAATATGACAGAAATGGCAAATATCATTATCAGAATAGACAAGGTTATGTAATGAGGACATTTTATGTTTTCCTATCCTTAATATTGGTGAAAAAGTTTTGGTTCCACTGGCAGATTATTTCACTTATCGAGATATTTTCCCCCATTTTATGTTATTAGTGAAATAATCATAAATGTTATTATTGACTTAAACAAGCTCCTATATCTTGATGAAAAGTCATTTGTAAGTTAATTTTGTCTTAATTCAAGTTTATTTGTACAATAAACTAGACAAAACACTTTCTGTGTTTTTGCAATTTTTTGTGTTTTACCACATAATTTTGGATGCAATTTAATTTGATTTAGAGGAAAAAGAATAAAGCAAACTAAATACAAAAGCTTTTTTGTAAAAACTAAACTAACCTAAAAAATGAATAATTTTCTTTCCACTCTCCAATAGTGGACTAGTTTGTGTTTCAAAACATCTAAACAAAAGTGACAAAAAAATAACGTAGATTTCTAAGGGAGTGGATTTATTTTATGATGTAAACAGTCAGTACTAAAAAAGTGCGATAAACACGGATTTCCCCACAAACTAGAAGCGAAATCATATCTTTATTGTGGCCATCCAGACGGTTATCGGTGGCTCGTATCTGTTTTGCCAGATTCTCACGTTCAGAAAGTGGGTCAACTGTGGGTTACAGATTACGGGAGAGGCGGCTGAAACCGTTGCCGTTTCAAATCCCACACCGAGTTATTCCGTGTAAATAGTTTAATCTCTTTTCTCCCCGAGGACGGAGTCGGTCAGGCTGATCACACCTGGGCCGACCTCCGCTGTGTGTGAGGAACATAACAGGTAAGGCGCTGGTTTATCTTATCGAGCTAACCGCGCTAAAGCTAGCTGTGGGGAATCTAACCGCGCTAAAGCTAGCTGTGGGGAAGCTAACCGCGCTAAAGCTAGCTGTGGGGAATCTAACCGCGCTAAAGCTAGCTGTGGGGAAGCTAGCTGTGAGGAAGCTAACCGCGCTAAAGCTAGCTGTGGGGAAGCTAGCTGTGGGGAATCTAACCGCGCTAAAGCTAGCTGTGGGGAAGCTAACCGCGCTAAAGCTAGCTGTGGGGAAGCTAACCGCGCTAAAGCTAGCTGTGGGGAAGCTAGCTGTGGGGAAGCTAACCGCGCTAAAGCTATCTGTGGAAGCTAGCTGACAAACTGCGTCACCATGGTAACTGAAGACAAGTCACCATTTCCTGAGGTATAAGTTAAATTTTTACCAAAATATTGTTCTGTTTCGCTAACAGGGAGACTTTTAAATTGGATTTGGATTGTATTTACTGATACAAACAGTAAATACAAGCCATTTACAGATGTTTTAATGCTACTTGGTTGTTAGTTTGAAAATTAAGTGAAGGAAAACTCTGGAAAATTGTGAGTTTATGTGTTTTCCAGAGATGATTTACCCAGTTTACAGTATTTTTGTGGATGAATATAGAAGAAAAGATGGAGTATAAAATTATTTTTTGTCCATCCATCAATTTTCTCTGTTTTAATCCATCCATATATAATTTTTTGTTTCAATCCATCTCTGCCTCAGCAGAAATATATGATCTAATTTAGGGATTTGTTGTTTAAAATGCAAAAATGCATCCAGATATCTCTGAAAAACATCTTTTTTTTTTTTTTACATAAAAATCTGCAGGAACCTCATCATAAATAATAATTTCAGAGTGTGATTTTAAAAAAAGAGGGGAGGGCAGAAGGAAGAGCTAAACTTTTTTCATTTTCAGTCTTTAAACTAACTTACAAGTAACTTTTCATCAAGAAATAGGAGCTTGATTTTAGTCAATTATTCCTTAATATTGATGAAAATACTCTTTCCACTGGCTGATTATTTCATGGGAAAATTGTCTTACTATAAATTAATCTGCCAGTGGAAAGAGTATTTTCATCAATATTAAGGAATAATTGACTAAAATCAAGCTCCCATTTCTTGATGAAAAGTTATTTGTAAACTGTTTTGCCTAACTCCAAGTGTACTAATATATTCTCACTAGAAACTAGACTAAAAGTACTTGGTAAGATTTTGTGTTTTTCAGTGCTCTGACTCTGTCGTCTCCTGTTTCTTTTAAACGACATCTACAAATCTCAATAGGTGTTGCTGTTTTACAGTTTCAATGTTACAGAATTTAATCTGGTTTTAATAAGAAATAAAGTAATTTAAAATCCAGTTAAAACGGAAATGAGTTCTGGCAGTTAAGTGCTTCCGTAGAAACTTTGATTCTTTCCGTTTCCTTGAAATGTTGCATTCAGGGCAAATGCGTGTGCATGCCGCACTTTTCAGAGTTTTATTTGTTTAAAATTTGGGGAAAACTGTGAATTTTTGTCAATTATCTACACTGAAAAAAACCCAACAGAATGGAGCTCCAATTTAATTTGCTGTTCGTAATCGAATTTAAAATTTGTCAAACTTAATTTATTTACGTTTCAATGTAAATAAATTACACTGACAACTTAATAAATGTAATATTTGGGTAAAGTTAATTGGATTACAAATAAAATTTGTTTCCTTTTTTTAGTGCACTGCTTTAACATAAAAAAGCTTGTAGTTGAATTTTAATTTTCAAATTACTGCTGCTAAGTTTGATACTTTTAAGAGATTCACTTAAAAAACAGTTTCAAAATGCCAAACTGCAACATAATATCATCTGTAGTTTTTGTAGTTTCTTCTGTTAGCTTTACTTGTGCAGGGTCAACAGGAAAGGTCGTCAGTTTCCGGAAAACTTGGGTCTGACTCGGAAGCCAAGAGCTTTGAGTCTCAGCGGCATCTGAGCGTGTTTAGTCTGACATGTCGCACTCCACAGTCATTCGGTTTCAACAAGCTGCTGCTAAACGCAGCCAGACTGATTGACTGGACGCAAAAGAAAAAAAAGAAAAAAGAAATCCTGCACATAAAACATTTTCATTTTAAAAAAGAAATTAAAAAAATGCACAATTTCTTCCCCACATTTTTGCCTTTTTTAATAAGAAAAATGAATCATTTTAATCACATGTAAAACCACCAACAACAGCAACAAAAACAGAACAAAAAAACAAAATATATATTATATCAGCACACTTTCAGAGTTTGTAAAGCAACATAGCTTAAATAAAAGACATTTCTGTTTGAAACTAAAACATCATGTGACCTGAAACTCCTGCAAAAAAATCGACAAAAAAACAAACAAAAAAAATCCTTCAGCAGATCAATCTCTTATCAGATCAGCAGGCGTTTGAAGAAAAGGGACTTTTTGGACGTCGGAGGGTCACTTGACAACCCCAGCCCCCGTTCAACACAAGGAGGGCGTTGATGTAACACACACACACGCACACGCGCCCACACACACCAACACACACACTATCAGCTCACCTGGTCTGTGGGAGCTCCAGAGTGCAAAGTACTGTATGTAAATCCTCCTCTTAGTGCATCTCTTCCTCCGTTTTTAGGTAACTGTCTGTTCGCTGCCATATTTACGGAACAACATGAACATCTTGGGCCATGAAAACAACTTTTTATACATTTTTTAAAAGTCTTTTTTCTTTTTCTTACCACAGTTGCTTTGTTTTATTCTATCAGGACTTTAAAGTTTGCAAAACAAATTGCTGTAACGCTGAAATGACTGAAGCAGTAACCTGAAAATTGAGCTTTGGGTTGTAACCGGCGCGACTTCACTGAAAAAAAAGAGAACGGAGCTCCAGGTCAAAAAAACTGAGTTAATTTGTTTCACGTCAAAATAAGCTTACTTTATTTATATTTGACAACTTAATGAACTTAATATATTTACTTGGATAAACTTAATTTGATTACTTGTAGCAAATTAACTCATTTTTTAAAAGTTGGATTACCCGTTTTCTTTTTTCAGTGCAAGATATATTAAAATTTTTTCCCTTCATAAATAGACACAAATCTCATCCTCTCCCCCTGCATGTTCCCTTTATTTACACTGTGTACAGGTTTAATTTTCGCCCTGCAGACAGAATCTGATGCAAAAACACGAAATCTCACCAAGTATTTTCGCTCTAAGTCACAGCGCAAATATCTTATTACGTTTGAAACAAAACCAAACTGACTTACAAGTAAGTTTTCTGCAAGATATAGGCGCTTGTTTTAACTCAGTAATTCCTTAATATTATGAAAAAGCATAGTATTCCACCGCGCCGTTACCTAGCAACCCCAGCTAAGCCCAACTCGTAACCTAGCAACGCAGTTCTAGTTCAACTAGAACGCAGTGAACTATTTCACTTATAAAGAGACATTTTCCCATGTAATAAGTGAACTACTCTGTAACTAGAAATGGGTTGCTAGGTAACGGGCTGGGTTTGACTGGGGTTGCTAGGTAACGGGCTGGGTTTGACTGGGGTTGCTAGGTAACGGGCTGGGTTTGACTGGGGTTGCTAGGTGACAATGCAGTGGAATATTCCACCAGTGGAACTAGAACTTTTTCCTAAATATTAAAAAATTGTTGACTGAGTTAAGCTCCTATTTCTTGCTTAAAATTTACTTGTAAGTTAGTTTTGTCTTATTTCAAGTGTACTGACATATTTGCACTATAAACAAGAAAAGAAATACTAAGTAGAAGGTGGCAAGGTTTTGTGTTTTTGCAGTGTAGGGGTGCCACCTAGAGCGGGCGCCACAAATGGTGTTGGAATAACTCTGCCTATAATGAAAGTAGTTAGCTGCATCTTCTTCATCGCTTCTCGTGTAACTACACAGTTTGAGAAAAGCAAACAGTTTGTTTCCAGTTCCTCGAAGAGCTTTGGTGTCCATTTTAGAAAGAGAAGCCTCCATCTTGGTTCACCGTTTGCAGAAAGGTGTGTGTGTGTGTGTGTGTGTGTGTGTGTGTGTGTCCTTATTAGGAGGCGTTGAGCACCGAGCGGCTGCACAGCGTTTGGTAGTACGCTCCGGAGTCCATGGCTGCCGGGCTGGAGCTGTCGTAGATCTGCTTGACTCCCACCGGCGAGCTGCTGGCGTAGCTGTTGTAGGCCATGAACTGGTCCTGGTAGGACTTGAGGTCCATCTTCTGCTCGTTGGACATGAGGTTGGTGATGGAGAACGGGTGGTTGAAGTTGTAGTGGGGATCCAGCGACTTGAGCGGGTCGCTTTGTAGGTCCATGTGCGGCTGCATGGCGCTGGGCAGCAGGTGGGAACCTCCGGCCAAAGTTTGGGAGTGGAGGAGAGAGTTGGAGGTGGGGGAGGATCCGGACAGGGACATGGAGGAGGAGGCGGAGGAGGCCGGCGGGCTGTGGAGGTGAGAGGAGGATAGCGGGGGGCAGTCCAGGGAGACCAGGGTGTTCCTCTGGTGTGGCTGGTCGTCGGAGGAGCTGGGGTGGGAGTTGTCCGAGTGGGCGGACTCTGCTCCCTCCGAGCCGCCGGTCGGACTCCGATCGTCCCCCAGGCGGTCTCCCTTCCCCGACGCCCCCTCCTGGTTCTTGGCTCCTTTCTTGGCCGCCTTGTCCTCGATCTTGAAGCGCTTCTGGCGCCGCAGGTAGCAGCCGTTCTCGAACATGTTGCCGGACTGCGGGTGCAGAGTCCAGTAGGAGCCTTTGCCCGGCTTGTCCGGCGAGCGCGCCACCTTCACGAAGCAGTCGTTGAAGGACAGCGAGTGGCGGATGGAGTTCTGCCAGCGCTGCTGGTTCTCACGATAATAGGGGAACAAGTCCATGATCCACTGGTAGATCTCGTTCAGGGTGAGCATCTTGCTGCTGCTTTGCTGGATCGCCATGGTGATGAGGGAGATGTAGGAGTATGGCGGCTTGGCGTGGGTCAGGGAGCGCCGGTACGGCTTCGGCGGGATCTCCTTGGGTCCGGCCCGGCTTAGGGAGCTGGCGGAGGAATACCCCAGCTGGCTCATGGACTGGCTCATGTTTTGGTAGTGGGACAGAGAGCCTAGGGAGGCCGGGGCAGTGGAGCCCAGCGGGGTGAGGCTGCTGGAGGACAGGGAGGACGCCACCGGGGACAGAGACATGTGACTGGGCCCGGTTCCCATGGAGGCCAGGGAGGAGCTGCTGAGGCTGGAGCTGGGGTACGCCATGTTCATGCCCGCCGGGGAGGCCGTGGCCGGGTTCAGGTTGATGTAGCTCATGGAGCTCATGGAGCCCAGCCCGGGGTTCATGGTGCTGGGAGAGGAATACATCTGAGTATGGGAGAGGGAAACATTTGGTTAGCGTCGAAAAGTTCATCTAAAGCCGGTTTTCACCAACAAATCCAACCCAAATGGACTGTTTGGGTTGCTATCTACAATATTGGCCAACATAATCAGGTAGTGATTGGCAATAGACAATACGTAACATTTGTCACTCGTTTCTCAATTGGTGACTGTTTATTGTTGCGTTTTTATGATGTAAAGCACTTTGACCTGCCTCACTGCTGGGCTTATTTATAAAAATTACCTAAAATTATCCAGATTTTCACATTTATTAGAAGCAAATGTGAAAATTTTGCTTCCATAAAACGTTCAAACTTCCTGAAAACTGCAAAACAGCCGAAACCAAACGAACTGGAATATTGACCAAAATAATCAATGATGCCAATCGACAAATGTGAAAGTTTTGCTTCTGGAAAACTTCCAGACATTCGTATATTGAAACGTTTGTAACTTGTTTCTCAACTGGTGATTGTTGCTCTTATGGCTTTTCATTTTTGTGTTTTTATGATGAAAAGCAATTTGAACTGCTGGTTTTAATTAGAAAATTACCTAAAATTATCAAGATTTTCACATTTGTCGGAAACAAGTGTGAAAAGTTTGCTTCAAATGTCCAGAAAACTGCAAAGCATCTGAAACACTGACTTCCTTTAAAACCCACCTGTTCAGAGTTATTTTAAACCATAATAACTGGAATATGTAACGTTTGTTACTGGTTTCTAAACTGGTGACTGATTCTTGTTTTTATGACTTTTTGTGTGTTTCATGATTTGAAGCACTGCCTTGTTGTTGGTTATATTTATAAAATTACCTAAAATTATCAAGATTTTCACATTTTTTAGAAGCAAATCTGAAAATTTTGCTTCTGTAAAAACATTCAAACTTCCAGAAAACGGTAAAACAACCGAAACACTGACTTATTTTAAACCCACCTGTTTAGAGTTGCTTCCAAAACATAATAACTGGAATATTGACCAACATATTCAACGTGTATTGATGATGGCAAACGATAAAATGTATTATTTCTAATTATATATTGTTTTTATTCACTTTGTTCTGCCTTTTTGATGAAATTATACAAATAAACTTGATTTATTGATTGATTAAATTTGATTTCATGTATAAATTAATCTAAAAGAAGCAAACTGGACAGAAGCAGCGATTTGAAACTGAAAAGTCTCTCTTATCAATGCACAATGAGTCTCTCAGTGCCTGGATTTCACACCGCCGTGTTAACCTGAAAATGCGTAAAGCGACGCGTCATGGTGCCTCTGCGCTCAGACGGCCTCCTCCTCTGTCGCCATGGAAAAACAAATCAAATAAAGAGAAAAACACCTCAGAATATAACAAAAACACAATCAACTTAAACAGACGATTCTGTCTGTTTAAGTTAATGGAAGTTGTAGGTATTTTTGGAAACGTAAAGCGCGTAAATCTGCCGCCGGGAAGGAACGCTATCGCAGCCCCGCTTACTGATTATTGGTTAAATATTAGCAGGTTCTTTCTTTCTTGGTAATTTCATCATGGGGCTGAGGTGAGAGCCGAAGCTGCTGATGGGATTAGCAGTAATTAAATTAGCGAGGAAGAGAGGAAAGATGCGTCATTAACACCTGAACGGTCGCGACCTTTCGGCCGCATCGGAAACACAATAGAAGGCGAGCTATTGAAGCGCAAATTTATGCTCCAAATTAAACATTTTACCTTAAATTAGAATTAAAAAACATCTCTGTAAGCATCAGGTTTTAAAAGTAGGTTGATTGTTATTTTTATGAAGACATTAGAATAAATTTTACCGTTAAAGACATTTATCCTGACTTTCATTTGAAATAATTTACTTTCTTAAAGCATTATTTAGATCACATTCAAATTAGTTTTTTTTTTTTTTTTTACACATACCGGTAAGTATTTTTTTATTTAAATCGAAATACTTTTTTTAGTCGAGCTCCTGTTGCGCAAACGAAATTTGTCCCTCTTTCACCATCTGCCAACCTAAAAAGGTTCCGAACTGCTCCACGTTTTATAAAAACGAAAAATAACAGTGAAGTAAAAATAATTTATGAGTAACGTGATAAAAATGTCAGCGTGAGTTCAGGTTTTTACCTCGCTGGCCTCGCTGTAAAAGGTATTCCACTCTGGTAAATCGTGCGCTTCCATCTTCACAGAGCTCAACATCCCCAAGACAAGTCTTCAGAAAGCAGAAAAATATCTAAAACTGTAGTTTATGTTTTATAATAGGGAGAAATATATAGTTTTTAAAAAAAGAAAAGAAAAATACAATCCTCAGCAAATGGAAAATCCGGGCAGAAAGTTTCCTCGGTGCGCCGGCGACGTTCCTCTGAGAAATTCAGTGGATTTTTCTGATTTTTTTCACTCATCCATTGTTTCAGAATCGTGTTAATTAGTGACAGAGGGACGCTGGGTTCTTCTTCTGGCCCGTTTGTCTTCGCTTCCCGCCGGGGAGCCGGTTGGGACGCAGCTCTGGATGGGACGGAGGCGCAGCGCGCAAACACAGTGAGGAACTGCGCGTCTCCTCCTGCGCTTATAAAAGGCGCCTGCAGGTTCCGCCCCGATCCCAACGCCGCGTCGGGATCCAGGAAGGGCCGCGCGTAAAGGCCGATGTGGCCCCCTGGCGTGCTGTTTATTGGCCCGGCGGCTGCAGCGGCCGCCCGGCAGGGCGAGATGTCAGCAGGGGAACCTTCAGTTATGGAGGAAACCTCAAAACGAAAAGTTAACTTACAGATAAATAAGGTGAAATGTTGCCTGTTTGCAGAGTTGACTGACTAGTTACATTTACTTGAGTAACTTTTGTTGTTTTTTTGTTTTTGTTTTTTTAACAAAATTACTTTTAGGAGTATGTTCTTTAATATTACTATGAAGTATTTCCACTCTTACTTGAGTAAATTTGTGAATTTTCTACCCACTGAATGAAAAACAAACATGTTTTAACCAGAAACTCACCTGACAGACACACACCTGCAGATTCTGTTAAAGTTTTTTGATTGAAAGAAACTGATTTGGAAACATTTTCTTTTGCCTGATTTTATTATTATTTTTTATTATATGAATTATTGTCATTTTTGTCTTTAATATACTGAAATTTCCACTTAACTTTATATTTTGGTCGTTCTGATTATGTAATTTTTACATATTAAACTATTGATAATTTGATCAGTTACTCAGTACCTGAGTAAACTTTTCACCAAATACTTTTTTGCTCTAACTTGAGGAACTTCTTGGACGAATACTTTTAATTTAGTAAAACTATGTTGGAGTTGTGTTACTCTAGAGTATAGATTTTGTGTTTTCTGCCTCAGATATCTCATGTTGTTTGGATGCAGTCTTATGAAGTGGATCTGCAGACTCAAGAAAGCGATTAAAAACCAAAATACCCCAATATTCTCCTATTTTCACCTTGAACGCACGTTTTCTCTTTTTTCCGTGGTTGCATGAGACCTGATCATAAAAACCCAGAGTCTTTCTGCCATCAACAGGCATAAACACTCTGGTTATGCTGATTTTGTCCTCACTCTAATCCCGTTGGCCTCCCGCATGCGCATCAGCTCCATCTCCATTCAGTCCTCATTAAGGCTGAGGCATTGACATTCACGGGCCTCCGTCTGCTCCCAGGCCTGATGTGTATTCCGAGTCTGTGCGTTACGCCCGGGTTTCCTTCATATCCGCCTCCCTGCTGCAGCTGGTCTCGAGTGCGGAACAAAACACAACAAAAAATGACCAGAAGAAGAAGAAGAAATCGACGTCCAATACGCACATCAGCTGAGAAACCTGGAGCGTTATCTCTGTTTTTACGCACAAACCAGCAGCGAGTAAATAATCTGTTGTTTAATTGTGTGGTCAAATATTTACCAGATAATGAAATCTGTTTATCTGTGGAATATTTGACTATCTGGACGTAGGATCTCCAACATGTTTCAGCGCTAATGCAAAGTGTGGCAGCCGCGGAAATGAAAGACTTTCACGCCCATTTAATTCGATTCTGATCGCTTCACTCTTTCGCCATTTTGTGCTTTTTGCTATCAGGTGTTTTCGTACCGACGTTTGTCAGGAACGAAACGGATTTATCTGAAGATCTTTTGATTTAAACATTTTTAAAATGTGACTCTTACGATTTCAATGAGCAAAAATCGTTTTGCTTTTCTGATCGTTTTGAACTGGGATTAGAACCAAAATACAGTGTAATATAGAATAAAAACAGGACATTTTACTACCAAAACACTAAATCTGGATTTCTATATTCCAGTGTCAGCACGCTTGAAATGAGACAAAACTAACCTAAAATTGGATTATCATCAAGATATTAAGCAGATAATTCCTTAATATTGATTAAAAAGTTCTACTTCCACAATCAACGGACACTGCGCCGTTACCTAGCAACCCCAGGCAAGCCCAGCCCGTTACCTAGCAACCCGGCTCTAGTTACACTGGCAGATTATTTCACTTATAACAAGACGTTTTCCCCATCAATAAAATAATCTGCCAGGCAAACTAGAACTTTAAAAAATTAGATGAAGAAATTATTGACTTAAAATAAGCTGCTGAAAAGTTACTTGAAAGTCAGTTTTGTTTTACTTCTTGTGTAAGTTATTAAAAACTGACTTGGTAAGATTTTGTGTTTTTTTGCTTAAGTGTTTATAAAATGTAAGCATTTTTATGGCGTCTTATTCGCTATAAATGGTCAAAATGTCACGACTTTTCACTTATCATCGCTATTTTACTAAGTTTTTGCCATCACAGTTTTTTTATTTATTTAAATATCTCAGTTTCTATGTAACTTCTCTATATTTTCTTTTGCTTTGTGTCTCAGCGGGTTGTTTTTCATGTCAATAGGGGCTCCATGCCGCCCATTATCACCTCTCCAATTGGCTTAACAATCACAGTAATGAGCTGACACTAATGGAGGAAACGAAACATCAACCAGAACCAAAGACAGAACCAAAGACAGAAGCAAAGACAGAACCAAAGACAGAACCAGATCAGCATTCAGGCGGATTAATATGCATCAACCGAGGGAAACATCAGAGTTTCTGTCATCTAAAAAGGCTCTAAAAGAGACAAATTAGGGCTGTAGCTGCTCCTCCAAGAACTAATTGATATATAGCGCCATCTTGTGGCAAATGCAAAACATTAAGCTCTGCGCTTTTTGAAATTCAGCAAACAAAATCCACCAAAATCTGAGGTGAATTTGAAAGACTTTAGGATCCCAAAGTGGGTGCTGGAGGCCCGGCATCCTGCATGTTTTAGTTCTGTCCCTGGTTTGACGCACCTGGATCAAATGATGGCTCATTAGAGGCCTAAGAAGAACACTGACCTGCTGAAAAGGCTGTTGGTTGTACATGGGGAGAGACTAAAACGTGCAGGATGCTGGACCTGCTTCAGACAATAAACTCAGAGTTACTAAAATCCAAGTTAGTCGAACTGAAATAACAAATTTATTAACCTTTATTTCACAGAAAAATCCAGTTGAGATTAAAAATCCATTTTACAGCAGCAGCAGTACATATTCACAGAAAAACAGAAAAAGTTAATTATAATTTAGGAAAAAGGTTCCTCACTTAAAATATTTAATAACTAAATTCAGTTACTCATTATATGTCAATGAGTTAAAGTGTTATAACCTGAATTTCTTTCTTCCGGTAAACTTTATTTAACTAAACAATTTTCACAATTGTTTTATGTGAAAATTTTGCGTTGGTACGCTTCTCCGCTTCCTATTGGACGAAAGCGTACCACGTGGTTTCACGTAAACCCGGATATTTTCCTTTAGTTGACTGATTGAGTTTAATACCTCGCGACATACTAAAACTAAAACTACCGGGTCATCATAAAATAAATATACCACTGTTTGTGTTTCTGCTAAAGCTTTAAATTAATGTTAAAGTTTCCGAACCGTGAGTTAAACTGGGCTCGGCCTGGAAGAAATGGTTTCCTCCCCAGTTATGTGGCATCGCTTCTCGGCCTTTTGGCTCAGATCAAGTGTAGTTTCTGTTCTTATCAGTTTAATATCTGATAGTCCTCTACACGAGGACCAAGTATTAAATTGATTTTTGGAACAAGGAGCTGGAATAAGGGCTTGCCTCGTCCACTCCACGCATTGTCCTGGTATTGCAGTATCTCCAGGAACAGTGCACCTCCATTATGCCGTTAAATAATAAAATTCAGAACAACTCAAAACCTTCAGACTGAAACATTTAGTCAGACAGAATTGGTAAATTAAGGTGTAATATACCAGCTACACTTCATTTTACTAGCTTTTTTAAAACCAGTTATTTGTTTAGAGTATATAAACAAGAGATACAATATTAATCTTTTAATTATCTTCTGATCATGCATCTGTAGTTCCCTTTATTCATAATTTATTTTATAATGTTCTATTTAAAAATCTCCTAAATCTTCTTTTTGTTGCCTAGAAATGTATTTACTGCTTCACCTCAGATCTTTGAAACAACAAAGTTCATGATTCAACAATAACTGGGCAAATATGGCCGCCATGGAAAAATGTAGAAGCTGTTTTGCTGATATGGTCTCTTATTATCAGCCTACTTATACACTTATGAATAGTTGTCATGTGACATCAGGAGTCTAGGAACTTTGTAACCGACAGCCATCTTGGCAGGCAGTTGCTATGGCAACAAGACTCAAGCTTAGAACTACCATACCCCTCGTTCCTATCTAACTTATAAACAATAGAATTACAACTATTAACCAATTACAGTTTTTGAGTACTCTACCCATCTCTGTGTAATACTAAAATAAATAAGTGATATTTACTGTAGTACTTACTGCTGAACTAGCAATATTAGCTTAGCTAATGTGGCTTTTAGCTGTTAGCTAAAACAGACGTGTGTACTGAGCTCCACAATGTGGAATATGTTGTGTTTTTCTACATTTAACATCTAGTTATTAGGGTTTTATTTATTCCCTATAATGAAGTCTTTAGATGTCGAAATGTCAAAAATAAAAAGACAAACATACAAGTTTCCATCCCGTTTATTGATGGTTTCTATTTTGTACATGAAGCTGCAGTAAAACCAAAAGCTCTACAAAAACAACATTGATAAAAACAAACTCCAAGCACAAAGGGGGACGAAACGGCAAAACAAAATGCCAGCTGACTTTACAAAAGCTTCAGATAAAAAGGAAAAGCGTTGTGATGGCGTTCGGAGGGAAACTGATTCAGGTTTTTCCAACGATATCACAAAGAGTCCATTGCACTCCTGCTTCCCCTGAGGTTCCCACACACAAACAGATGGTAAACGGTTTTAAAAAGGCACTTACCGAGGGATTGCATTACGTATCAGTGCATACTGTACTTAATATCAAATTCTCTAAAGACATTTCTCCCAAAACAGAGCCAATCTGAGGGATGTTACATGTTGAACACGATTAATTGTTACATCCCGTTGTATAACAGAACACAAGGGAGATAAAACTGAAGAAAAGCATCTGTTTGAATCCTATGACAGAGTATTAAGGCTGTTCTAGGTTGAACTTAATAAAAATATAAGTTTGTCAAATTTCACGTATTTACAAGAAAAAAAAAAGGTCTCTAATGTTAAACGGTGTAAAGTCACACGACAAAAATGATAATTTTCCATGACTCAAAGCATAAATTTACAATATTAAAGCAAGGATTTAAAAAAATCAGAAATTTTAATGAATGAAACTCCAATTTATAAAAAAAAATTATCTGAAAAGTTTTATATTTTCCATACGTACAATGTTAAAGCTAAGATTTTGTCTAACATTGTAAAATTCAGAAATTTGGATGAAAGAACCCTTAAATTTATGAAAACATTTTGATATTTTCCGCCTTTTCCTTTAACAGAAACATTTCCTGCATCCAGACTCGATGCAGCCGAGTCAGATGTTCCTCACTGACTTCAGTGGTTTTTCTGGATCAAGTTTGAGGCGTTCAAGGAAAATCTGGACACGGGAAATTGATCCAGGAAAAGAGCCCAGATCGATAGCCTACGCTAAAACAAATATCCAGATGTGGATATTCTTCAACTCAAACAGGATTTCGGTCATTTTTGTTCACAAATTTATTACTTTATGTCAGAAAACATCTTAAGTTTTAATATTGTAGATTTATGTCTTTAAATTATGAAAAATTAGCATTTTTTTCTTGCAAATTTCTGACTTAAAAAAAAAACAAAAAACATATGTGTTGCTGATCTAGAAATTTTGCTGAAATAATTTCGTTTCCAGATGTTGATATTCTAAAATCTACCACTTCAATTTGAGAAGATTTTGGTGGAAAAAAAAAAGACTTTCTGTCAGAGAATATCTTAGTTTTAATATTGTAAATTTATGTCTTGAAATGTCAACTTTGTATTTTTTTCTTGCAAATTCATGATTTTTCAAAACCTTTTTCTGTTAAATACATTAAATTAATCAAAAACTTTGAGCTTTTTTATGGAAAAATATTTTCCTTTCATCAAAAGTGGCATTTATGGTCAAATTTATGACTGTAATTTTAGTTTTATCCTAAATTTGAAAATTTACTTAAATCATGAAAAATTAACATTTTTTCTTGCTATTTTTTCTTGTAAATACAGTACAGACCAAAAGTTTGGACTCACCTTCTCATTCAATGAGTTTCCTTTATTTTCATGACTATTGATATTGTAGATTCATCAAAACTATGAATTAACAGATGTGGAAATATGTGCTAAACAAAAAAGAGTAAAACAACTGAAAATACGCCTTATATTCTAGTTTCTTCAAAGTAGCAAC
>CAEFZX010012228.1:0-29440 GCA_903066825.1 Alfaro cultratus | reverse complement strand
CCGACCCCGGATAAGCGGAAGAAAATGGATGGATGGATGGATGGATGGATGGATGGATGGATGGATGGATGGATGGACTGAAACGAGAAAACTGCTGGGAAAATAAAAAATAAGAAATGGTGGGAGTGGAAACCATGCAGAATATGAGCTGAAAGAGAAGAGGATTTCTGTTCCCCTGTGTCGAGAGTATAGTGAAGGATTAGGAAGACCTTTTTGTTTAAGCTATTACATCATGTATTTTTAAAAGGGGGATAGATTAAAAAGTTAAAATCAATGAAACAATTATAGTAGTGATGCCAGGTCTTGGTTTGTGTCCTGAATTCTGAGCCCTTTAATAAAGAAGATTAAAAATAGATGCATATTTTATCACAATACTATGACGTCAGACTGCAATATTTTAGAAAAATCTAACTTTTAACTGGAGTAGATGTATTCATAATTATTGGAACCACTATGATTAATATAAAAAATATGTACCTGAAGCATTCTTGTATCTCATTTCTTATTTTTATATTGATCAGTGTCTAACTTTACTTTTATGCTTTCTCCTTATGTAAATACTGTGTTATGCTTAATACTGTTTGCTCATGTGTAGCAAACTGTATCAAAAATAATTTCCTTTCTGCCAGTTTGCCTGCCTGGGTGTGGCACAAATAATATGTGACACAGAAGCCAATTTTTGTAGCCAATCTTCCAAGTAGGAAACAGAAGAGTGCCTGACATTAATGTGAACCGTTTGACCTGCTCTACAGGTCAAATTATTGCTCTTTTTGTCCTACTATAAAAAACACTTAATGCTTCATGGACTTTACCTATGACAGCAATCTGGGCAAATAACTCAATGATTAAACCATTAGACAATAAGCAAAACAGAAGGGTCTGAATTAAAAAGTACTGTTTATTTACTATTCAGATCTGTTGTCCTCTTCAAAATACTGTCATGAGAATGTTTTTATTCAGGATGCTACTGTTCCAAAATGTAAGGCCAAGTCATCCCCATTTACCAGATTAAGAAATCAAACTTTCTTCATGCCTGTTTTAGGATGTGAATCCAAAAGAAAACCAAAGAGGTAAGCTAAGGAGAGCTGTTCCAGTCTAGACAGATTGTACAAAGAAAACTGGTCAAAGATCACTCTCTCTGCAGGTTCCAACATGTAAAAAACTGCTGTGCTCTCTGCAGAAGAGAGTTCAACAAATTATTAACAGCAGGGGTAACAATAATTGCAGCATCAGTGATTTAGTTAAAAGCCTGCTATTTCTCAACATGCTCTTCATGCTTTTTTGCTCTTCAGAATGAATGTTCAGAATTTTAAGGTAAAATTTTTCTCAAATTATGCCTGAAACAATATTATTCTACAGTGGAAAATAATGGATCCATTTTGAGACTTTTTACAAGTTTATCAGGTGTTCCAAAAAAACAAACAAAAAAAAAAACTGAAGGGATGCGTATCTGTTATTCTATAATGTGTCATTGTCAAATTGTTAACACTCCTTTTAGCTCTTGTTGGTTTTAAGTCAGATCTTATTAGGTTTATAGATTTTTAATTTTACTCTTCTAAACTGGGTCAGCCTTGATTTACAATGAAGCTTCTCTGAAGAGACACAGAAAGAATCATAAAAGTCTAGGAATATATAATGCATGTAAAGTCACTCACACAAATTACCCAAACCTTGAGTTAGTTGTGGCCAAATTTTATTTGAGTTACAATACACTGATCAGACACACTGAATGTGTGTACATGTACAAATACAGTATAAGCAGAAGTTCAAATATACATAATAAAAATAAATAAATAAGGAGCAACTGTAAATTAGTATTGCAAAGGACATAAGAAATCACCACTTCATTTAATTACACAGATCAACCAGCTAAGATTTGCACATCAACCTCCAGAAAAAAGTCAAGACTCTTGATAAGAAGCATAAGAGGGCAAAGAAATGATGTGCTATACTCAGTATCTTTTTTCATAAATATATTCAGCCACCTTACAATAGGACGATAAGTAAGAGGTTTCTCCTGACATGTAAGTCTTGACAAGTCAAAGAAAAGGTGCCTCATTAAAGTGAATCTAATTTAAATGAAAGTTTTTAAAGGAGGCATGACAGAACCCTCTAGGTATGTCACAAAGTTACAACAGAGAGGTATATCAATAAACAAAAAAAAATACAAAGAAGCACTGCTTAATGCAGAAGCAAATTTCGGTATGGAAAATACGAAATATGGTTCAAAAGTCAGATAGGGTTTTAAAGCATCATGTTCTCTAAAGTGCACAAGAAAGAGAGAAGACATATTTTATAGTGCAAGAAGTGGATCTTCGTTGTTAATCATTATCTAAGTGTAACAACTTAAGAAAATGTACTTTTATTTTTTATTATAATGTTTTAAATTTCACCAAATCCTGATTAACACTGAAGAATCCTATTTCTTGTTATATTTTAAGATTTTCCTATTATGTATTTTGGTAAACACTAATACCTGTACTGTTACTTTAAGAGAGCGTAAGTTATAACGTCAGGACTGTACTACCCTCAGTTGGCAGTAGGCCGCCTGAGAAGATTTAGAAAGTTTTCTTTGCTCTTGGTTAAGCTTGCATTTTAAGATATATATATGTATATATATCTATATATGTATAGATATATATAGATATCTATATATATCTATATATATCTATATATATATATAACATAATTGTAAATACATGCAGCTGTGAATGTTTATATGTTTTAAGTCACACAGAGGAGTTTTTTTTTTTATTTTTATTTTGACAATTTAAGAACATCGTTCCCTAGTTTAGATCAGATATTGTTAGAAGGTAGTCCCAGGGTTTCTCCAAGCGCTTATCTGCTAACGGGAATTCTAACTCCTGTGAAAGGAAGAGCTGCATGATAAAGGACATTTTTACTTCTATTAGTACAGTCCTCTGCCAGCACCGTGCATTAAAGAACAACCAGCACCTCATGTAGTCTGACTCCCTTTTTCAACTGGACACAAATCAGAACATGTCAAGGTTAACTGACTGTGTAAGACTAGGTTATCAGTAAAGAACATTAATAGTATACACTGGTTACATTAGCAAAACCACTTCTGTGTTGCATTGGTTTGTTGTTACTCTTAGAAACAGCTGAGTTAAAGAAACAAGTTCCAGCTAAGACAAAGACAAAGTAGGACACTTCAACACCGCTGTTGGCAAATCTACAACATATACATCTTGTATTTGCGTTCTGGCTTCACATGCCAACATGTCACAATGGCACCAGTGGGACAAGTCCGAAGATTCAGCTGCTTCAATTTTCCAATAGCCCCTCATTTACTGTTACTCAGAGCCTTCCATTTGAGCCTAATTTAGCAATTATGGTTGGCTTGCATGTTGGTGAGCAGTGATTTTTTTCCCCAAAAAGTCCTATTGTGATGCAGTTTTTGTTACAGATTGGCTTTACCTTACAAACTAAAAGTAGTTATCATGACTAACAAAGTCGTCATGTGGTTGCAAATAAGTGTACCTTCATATTCACATTAAATATGTTTTTATTATACTTCTAAAGGTAATAATGTAGGGTTTTGGTATTAAATTGAACCTCATAATGAGAACAGAAAGTGTCCTCTGCCCACTTTGGCAAATGCCTTCTGTTCTGATGCTATCATTAGCAGCTTTTGCTGCAGTTCTAGCTGTCGTTCCATCCCAGGAGCTTTAGATTGTCCCTTACATCTGCCTGTGGCCATCTTCAACCTGCTTTCTTTTATGCTTGGGGTTTGAATCATTACAGAGCTGCTCTGTTACCCTCCTTCAAAAAAAACCCACTTGCACCACAGAGCCTGTGGACAAGTCAGGGAGTCAGGAAAAGACAGCTTTCAGTCGCTGCACTAACTTGAAATTCAGGTTGTTTTTCAGACCTTAAAGCTCATAAGAAGTGTTCCAGATATCTCAGAGCCAGTGTTTTAGATTCTTACCATTTGTTCGGATGACTACAAAGCAAATGCTCTTTTGTAGCTTCTTGAATTCTTTGTCGGTGAAGTTTTGTCTTAATTTTTTAACTTATGTTTGTCATTTTTGAAGAAGCATGTGAAGTGTAGAAAAATCACAGTCCTAAGTTCATCTTTGCAACTTGACGCTTTATTCAGGTTTTGTACTGTGAAAACACTTATTAATACATATCACACACACACACACACACACACACCCATGTAACTGTTCTAGCTCTTCTGAAATCCCCTGAGGGAGTTTGAAAATATTATTTGGCGAGTGAATGATCTGCAAATCTTCCTGGCACGTAGACATATCTCTCTTCAACTGTGTGTGAAAGTATGGTTGTCTTGTCGGAGAAGACTACAACACCAGAATGAATTGCCATTAGCAAATAAGAAGCTCTGAGTCAGTGTGCTATTTCTGTATTTCAGGTTCAGAACAGAACAGTCATTAATGTGTGCACTTGTGGTGTGAAATAAGACAAACAAAACATAGCTACTGTTTGCAGCTAGGTCGATCCACAGCACAGTGCTTTATAAACATATACAGACATATCTCTCCCTCCTGCTACACTGAAAGAATTAAAATATTGCAAGAATGCATGTGTGTGTGTTAGGCCAAGGCCATCTGGCACAGATTCCTTTCCATTTTGATTTTCCTCTCAATTGTCTACCACTGTTGCTTTTAATGGTAAAATGAGTGCAGCATTTCTCTCTTATAGCTGAAATGAGAAGTTTGCATCAAATAAAGAAACAAATCCACCACAGTTTGAAGTTAAATTCAACCAAACCTCTCTTGTTTTAGGTCAGTTAGAATTAGCAAGATGATTTCTATTTGCTAAATGCCACAATATTGGCAGAAAGGCTGTGTCAGAAATGTAACAATTTCTGACATATACATTTTGGTCTTTCTCTTTCCAACCCCTTGGTCCATACTCAGTGCTTCTTCTTAGTAAAAGGAAGTTTTAGGAGAATCATATCGGTGATATTGTTTGAGAACATAATGTCAACTTTGGACATTTGCATACAAAACCTATGCTAATCTATGCTTTTTAATGAATAATTGTAGCAAAATATTCATAAAGTTCAGACGGAAATCATGACTATTAGTTTTTTCCATCTACCTTTATGTAATGTTTGTAGGTTCTCAAAACTAAGAAACACGTACACGAGGCAATAAAGCCATTCTACCTTATTTACAATATTTTAAAATCTTAATTAGCGAAACTACCTAAAGTATTTTAATTATGTTTGGAAATATTTTCTTTTGCAGCTAAAAAAGTGGGAGGTCAAAGTTCAGTCTTGTGCCTGTTAAAAAACCGTTCATTCACCATAACTTTAGCTTATGTTGTAGTTGCGTGACGACCTCATTCAAGACGTTGGCTTGATAAAAATTCAATAAATACCAAGTGACTTGCTTTTAGCTTACAAACAAATATATTATGATTTTAACAAAGGAATACATCTTCATCCAGTTTTATTGTTATTGCATAAACACATTGTAATATTAAGGATGCCTCACATCCTCTTCAGTCAGGAGACCTTAATGAGGGGAAATGTTCAGCATTATATAACATGAAAAATATTAGGAGAATTATGTAAACACAACAGAGAAAATGTGCACCTTTGCTTCAGGGTAAAAACATCCGTAAAATAGATCAAAAAGGACACAAGAGAACAATAATGAAAAACTGAATCTTCTGAGATTTTTTACGTAAGTAGTAGATTTTGAATAAGTTTATTACTAACAAAGGTCATAAAAATTCCGAGTTTTAAATAAATGTGTAAATGAGGAATGAAATTTGAAAACACAAAGTGGGATTATTTCTAAATTATTCATTAGAAATAGTTAATTATCTATTATGTTAAAGAGGAAGACTCAGAAAACTTTCCACTTCGCAAATTAAAAGATGAAAGCCCACTCACTGGTTACATAATATAAATTCAGGTGTTATTATTACAGTCAGATCCCATGTGCAATCATCTTAATATTCCTTAACAAAAGAAGTATGCCTGTAAAACAGGGATATTTTAAGCTTTTGTTTCTTTCTATTAAAATATTATAAGAACTTATTTTCTTACCCAGTAGATAATTCTCTTGGTGTTGTCATAAAGAGAAATCCAGATTCTCTCTTAATATATAGACTGACCCTATAGACTGATGCTAAATGCAGGCCAGAGAGGGGCCACAACCAAAGTGAACCTCCGCTTTCCTAAAATAACTCAATTCTTAGATTCATTAGAGTGGTTCATCCATTACTTTATGAACTTTTGAACATATGCAATTTCTACATGTACGTATGGAGAGCCAGATGATGATTTACAAGTACAAGAATTTAGAATAGAACATGTAAAGTATTTGCCTGAAAGTATAGAGAAGTTGTAGATAAAATATTAGGGTAAATAGTAAATTAATGCTATTTTATGGATTTCAGTCAGTCTTAATCAGACAGTAACACTTGTTCTGCTCTCAGCAGGTTTTTCACACAGGAAGATCAGTAGTGTCTCTCTGCGTCTTACATCCCCCAGCGATGGCAACTGAGCTGCTTTGTCAATATGATTGGTGAGTATTCAAAAATTCACAGAAGGTCCTTTTTTAAAAAAATGTACAGGTGACAAATCTGATGACTTTTTGTTTTGTTACTGAAACTCTTGGAGACTGACAGCTTTTCTGAACAAGCAACAGGTGGAGCGCAGGCGACCTTGTGCTGGAGTCCCATTTGGACACAGTTAGAGTAAATACTCATCCTTCACAGGCTGCAAAGTTTACCCCAAACTGTTTTAGCAGCATCCACTTTTTTGCATGTCATTTTCAGTGTTCTTGAACATCTATAACCAATGACAGCTCATTCTCCAACTATAATCTTTCCTGGGCCTGCAAACATGTTTTGGCTGCAGCTTAAAAGAGAATTGGCTGATCAAAATGTCAGTCAGAATTTATGATACCATTCAATATAAGGAAGATGGTTTAGAAGAAGGACAAGCATAATGAAGCATACATAACCTTATCTATTGTCTGCAGACAAGAATTTCTGAACAAAATCACTTTAAGATTTTGGACATAAATCTTCTAATCAAGCTCATTTTACAGCTTTGTATTCTAAAGAATTTTTTTTATTTAATCAATTTGATTTGTTTTAAATAATTTTTAACATAAGATTGATTTATTCATTAATGTGTCCATTGTTTGTTTATTTGCTGCTTATTATATGCGACCACTCTGGGCCCTCTTTAAATACTTTTAGCGCTCACCACAGCTTTTGTCAGTCCCAAACTGTTGTAAAAATAAGAGTTGCTTTAAGACGGTGGACGTTCACTTTGTTATTGACTATTTTGAATGAAGACACCAAGAGTGATAACTACTGAAGGCCAGATGTTGACTGCCTGTATTGTTTCACATGCACCACTTTGAAATTTCTAAATTATTCCTTATATTAATGTTGTTGGATTAGCTGTAAATGTATGATTTCCTGTGTTCTGCAGCTTCATGTAATGTGATAAAATGTAGAGAAAAGGGCACATTCTTGAAAAAAAAGCCTGATAAGTTTGCAGATTTTTATTTTTTTTATTTTTCTACCATATTAATGATGTTTTAAAATATGTGCTTTAAATATAGCCAGCATTGTTGCTTAACGTCTTAAACAGTGACTCAACTTTTATCAGAATTAAAAATCAACCAAAGGAAGTTGGGCTAAAAATTCAGGTGCTATTTTAATTAACATTCTTTATTTGTGAGTGTAATTTGCCTATTAAAAACATTTTTTGCAGCTAATTGAAATAACTCTGTGAGTCCTCCACAGTTAACCATCTTTTCACAGCATGATAGAGCTGCAGTAGGTAACTTTTATAAACAACATGTTGTTGACATATTGTTTAAACTGTCACCATGTCATGACAGTATACTAAGAAACAGGTAATCTGCAAATGGTGGAGAAACAACTCCCCAGTACAGGAACTGTTGATCCGTCATCATCAGTGACCATGCTTACTAGTCTGTGCATTCACACCAGGCTCTGCTGGGGACAAGAAGTTGTGCAGTAGCAGAGAGCAAAGGTGAGGGTGTGAGGGTGTGTGCTGCGCATACACAAGTGTGATCGACAGTGCTCCTGGCTCTGATTGGTTGTTTCTGACAGAGTTATGCATTTCTGTAGATTTCTGTAGGACCACGGGAAGGAGTCAGAGGAGCTTTAATTTTGTTTTTATCAAAGATTATTCTGCTCATATTATACCGTCACGACCCAGTAACATTTTTAACACATATGTAGCTTTAACATCCCTATGGTTACTGATAGAGCTCACAGTCATACAGAACTGCCTGAGGGAAAAAAAATCTCTATTTTCTTTTTCATATGTGAAGTTCTAATTTTACTCAGCCTGGCTACAGCATGTACAGAACAAAATCTGATTCATTCGCTGTGTAATTATTGTTTTCGATCCCAAATAGAGAAAGTAAATTCACAGAGTTACTCAGCTGAGCTTGTTCTGTCTGATATTACAATGACTGCATTGTGGCTGTTCAGAGGATATTTGCAGATGCAGTACAAAAGATTAAATAGATGGAGAATATTAGTATGTGAAAGAAAATGCTTGTTTTGACTTTTGCATAAATACAGTGTCAACAATTTAGACTACATCATTCTTCATCGCCACATGCTTGTTTTCGCATGACAAGGAAATTTTCGGTGGATTTAAGAAATCTGGAGCTACACGACTGTTTGCAGCCTATTCTGGGAAGCATTTATCATTAGCAGACTGTTGTTTGAGTTTAAAGACTATTTCACAAACCAGACTTAATCTGCTGCAAAGGTGTTGCTGTTGGAAACTGAGCTATCAACTGTAGTCACCAGATGTTGTAGCTCTCACATTTTCATGTAGGTGGAAGTCACTAAGTTGATCAACTCTGTTGTAACTTCTTGACTCAGCACATTGCATTCTGGCAGATGTAAAGATGGACCAAGTGCACCACTCTCCAGTCTCGTTTTTTATTGTTCAGTGCAGGAAATTTGACCAAAATGATAGATGTCATTGACTTTGTTTCTCATCATTTGTTGATTTTGTTTTTTTAAATTATTACTTTAGAAGTAGGCAATATGAGTTGCTTGTTGTGATCTTTTAGGCATTGTCCTGGTGTCATGACAGGTTCTAGTAAAGTCATTTCTTAATTCTATAGTTATATACTTCACATATAAAATAAAACATAATTTGAAAGTGATTTGCTGATAAAAAAAATATTTCAATGTAACAAAAAACAAAAACATAAATCTTTAAGGCAGTTAACACTTCTTCAAGGCATTTTAAGTACAGTACTTTTAAACAATACAAGTATTTTACCACAGTCCTAACAAGCCATACTGTTAGTTTTAATAAACAAAATTCATGAATGGACAATTCAGGATACTTAGCTATCTGAGCAACAAAAGAACATTCCAGTTTTATGTTGTTTGGCTAAACTGAGATAGAAACAAAAACATGTTCTCTCCATTCATATTTTCAATGTAAAGGTAAAAAAAATTGTCCTACAAGCATCTGAATTGTCTGCAGACTTTTATGAGGAAGTAATAAAGTTGACACTCCAATTTTTATTAGACCTGGAAAGTTAAAGCACTTGGACGGATGCAACAAGCTTAGTCAGCTAACTCTGCGGTAAGGCAATCAAATCAAAACACTAAAAGATGCTTATGAGCAAAAACTTATTCAATGAGTACAAATGAAAAAGAATAATAATATGAAGTGTTGTTAGAGTCACTTATTTGTATGACAACACCTCTGTTTGGTTTGGGAATCTAAATCTGTAAAGTTCTGGAATGGCGTTGTACACAAGCTTCAGAAAAAAAAAAAAAAATTATAAAAAAATAAATAAATCAACTATCCCATTTAGTGCTTTTTCAGTTTCGGAAAATATTCAGTATGGATTTAAGAGGTACTCCATATCATGTAATCGCTACTGGCTTCTTTTCAGACATTTTGGAGTTATGATGTTTGCCAAGTGTTATTGCTGTAGCCTCTTTGCACTCAGCATTGATTTGATTCCTCATCTGATTGAAACACGCTGGACCTCATTTGGTGGAGCTCCTCATGCAGCGAACTGAAAAGACCCCGACGCAGGACAAACAAAGAGCTTGTTTATGCCCTTCTGAAAGACAGCACAATGAATCTCAAATCCTGGTTTTGCACGAGGGAGTTCTCTCACAGTGCTTCACCACAGACATTGTCAATAACTCTTGCTAAGGCATTGATTTGTAATGTCTTTAATGCGCTGATAGGGTACAATTACAAATACTGTTATTAGATTGAGACTATGCACTCTTCAATAAGGGGTAATGACTGTGTATGCAGAGACATTGCAGATCATTTTTTGGCTTGATTGAGCACTTTCTGTAGCTGGTTAGATCCAAATGTTGCAAAAAATAACTTTGAAGCACTTTGTTTGATCTCCTTTTTGCAGAAGCATAGGGCCAAGAAGGAATATTTGAAGCACTGTGAAGTAAAATTGACTGAAATTCAGTCTACAGCTTAACCTTAACTTACATGTATTGGTAAAAAGGTAAAAAAGGATCTCAACATAATAAAAATGTATTTATGACATATTTTTATATTACTACAAACAACTTTCTACCTATACATGGTTGCATCTTGTTGATTGCAAACATCCAGCTTCTTTAACCTATTGTGGCTTGTCCTTATACTGAGGGTGTTGGTGACTGTCTATTGGAAAATTGTCAAGTCTCCTTGGGATTTTCAAGACAACATGGTAATAACATAATAAAATATTTTGAATTGCTCTTATGTACTCAATATGTCTGAAAAAAGTTGACTTTCAGTTTTTATTAGCTAAGTCATAATCAAAAATAAACAAAACAGTCAAAAAAATATAACTTTTTTGTTTATTTCATCTATGCAGTACATCAGTTTGACTTTTGTAACTGATTTAGAGAAATTTAATTTTTTTTTTGGTAACGCTGTCACTTTGATATGCATGTGCAAATTTGCTATTGGTTGTATTTGATACACATAAAATCAATCAATTCAGGTATCTGGATATGCCAATGCCATTTTCTACACTGTAGATGGATGTTGCAAACAGTTTTTCAATGTCTTCTTTAAATCTTTACCTTAGAGGTCGGATTGTAATTCCCTGCGGGAGTCAAGAAATAGGTGTAAAATAAACAAATGGAGAATTAATGTTTGAATGTTACAATCCGAGTTATTCAGAACCCCATAATGGTAAACATAATTTTCCATTTTTCTCATCTCTACCATTGCAAATCTTTCAAACATTCATTTAAATGTGCTATGAAATAGTCACTTTAGTAGAAGAAATCATATAGAGAAAATATGTGAAAATATTTTGAACACACTTGGAACTGTGTAATTTATCAGCGTGAAATGACTGATCCATTTGATTCTCGTTACGGATACAACTTCACTATCCAGCATAATCAGATCTTGGCTGCCACAGTATGTGTGGAGACCAGAAAATTGAACAACTCCTACTGTTTGTGTTTCGCATGTTTCTTTTAGATGTTATGCCAGAGTTTTGGACCAAAGAACCAAGTGCACCTTTTCTGTCAAATTTAAGAGCTGTATATGACTGAATGAATTTTTTACAACTTAAATATTTATGTTTACATGTATTGTTATTTTTTTCTACAGGTCTAAAGAGAGAATAAGTTCTTGTTCACTAGCAATGAGTCAGACTCGAGTTTTTAGATTCACACTTCAGAACAGAAAAATACAGCACAGCTTGCAACCTACAGCTTGCGCTTCACTCCCTTCAGACAGTTCTGGTATTGTTGGCTGACTGGATGTGATTTGTGAATATGCTTTTGTGTGTGTGGGTACACACAGGGACTACTTGGCAGTAGCTTCTGCCTATATAAATGCTGGTGTGAATGCCCAAAATCTTCTGTGTCTCAGGGGTTTAAAGCAAACAAAATTTGTGAAGCTGCTTTAACATTGAAAGGTTTTTCTTTTATTTGTGGGGAAAAAATGTGGTTTCATCTCTTATACTAACATTTTAGATTGTTGTTGCTAGAGAATGTTCACAAGTCTACTTTTTTTTTCTTTTACAAAGTTTTTAGGGAGAAGGTCCAGTTCAGGACTAAAATCTCTGTCTAGTAAAATATATTATTCTTGCAACAACTATATTGGCTTTGTCTGACTAAGCATACATTTGCGTCAATTCGATAAATTCAAATCAAAACCAAAAGCACAAATAGAATCATCTTTGCATTTTTATAGTCAAATTCAAAAACTTAAAATATCGTATAGGAAAAATTGGAGGGATGATTCTGGACCATAAAACTACATTGTGTTGGAACAAAGATGCCCAAGTGTACTGTTACATTTTCAATGTGAAGGTAAAGGATTAGCAGATGCATGGAGTTCTTCAAGGTTCTGTACAGATTTATAATAAAAGATGCAGTCAATGCTGATAACTAGAAACAAAACACAAAAGATTGACCACAAAAATCTCTTTTCCTTGACCACATCTCAATGGAAAATGAAAATGCTTTTTATAAACCATTTTTCTCTACGAAACTGGTCACAGTTCAGATACATTATTAATTTCACAATAAAATCTATACTGGAGACCCTTGACAATCCTTGGCATGCTCAGTAAATATGAAGAAAAGACTGAAACATTCATTCATTTCCAGTGCAGTAGTAAAATCTGACAGAGAAAAAAATTCTTTAATGTATGTACACTTACATAGAAGACAGAGAACCATAGCAAAAAGCAAACCATTTTTTATAATTGAAGCAGATGTCTTAAATTATTAACCTGCTAAAAAAACAGCTATACAATTAAATTTTCTGACAGAAGTAACCAGATTTAAATGTAAATCTTCTAGTATTTCAAAGAGTCCATGATGTTATGTGCTCTAAAGGTTTCCAATGGACCTTCAGAACAGAATCGAGGTAGAGATATTTCTTGTCTTACGTTAATACAAACAAAGGACATACTGTACTTCCAATTCCGGTGATGTTTAGTGAAGTACATTTGTGACTTTAGGACAAAATGAACACTTTCCTTCAATGAAAGCAGTTAGCATATAAAGAAAATAACAAAGGTAAAACGTTAAGTAAACTGAGCCTCAACAACTCTAGTAGCCGTATTGATTATGGAATGTGAATGTAGTTGTTGCACGTTCTAATCGTCATTGATTGAAGCAGCCCATTTACTAACGAACAAGAAGGAAAAAAGAGATGAATCACAAGCATTTCTGGCATTTCCGTTTGTTTCTCCTTGTTTAGTTTCAAAGAAGGGAGAGACATCCTTTTGACTATCTCACCATTTTTGCAGTTTTTTCTTGTTAGTCACACTGCAGATCTGACACATCTCGTTTCTCAATTGTGTGCTTTTAAAACTGCTAAGGTAAAAACAGCGGAGGAGGGAGAAGGGAATCCAGCCTCCCCTTTGTCTCCAGAGGAAGTGCATTCTCTGCTGAGCTTTCTTCCTCAAGTGTGCAGGGTTGAGAAGAGCGAAAGAGAGCAATTCCCTGCAGTTATTTAGCTCTGTATGTGTGTGCCACAGTGCCTCCAAAGAAAACTTTAAGCCACCGCTGTTCCTCTTTGGTATTTCATACGTACCAAACATAGACGCCTCAAAACTCTGTCAGATAATGCCTAACATTGCATGCCAGAATCACAGAATGGATAGGAAAGGTGTGGTTAGTAACAGGATGTTGGTACAGTTTCTACCTACAAATGGATGCCAGCATGTCCTTTACTGTCTTAACTGTGTGAAAAGAACTCCTCCTTTTTACTGTTCTATTTCTTTGTTCTGTTCTCTTACTGCACAGCAAAGCCTAATGGGATAATTATTAAATCATAAAAGTCTAATGCGATGTAATTGCAAGCATGACAAAAACATTTTAAACTAACCTAATAGCCATATGTCACTCTGACATAATCTCCAACTGTCAATTGGTATAAAGCTGCTTTTCTGGTAAATGGGGGAATCTGAACATAAACCTGCAGGTGTCTAAAAGCTCTGTGTTGCTGTTTGGAGAGGCTCCAGGCCATTTAGTAATGTCATATTCGTCTGCCCTCTGGGACAGTGCAGATAAAAATGTGAATGATGAAACTCTAGCGGCAGCATATTTCTAACTGATTTTTACAAAAAGGAAAAATAAATTGTTTCTTTCTTGAGCAGGCTTATTTAAGCTCTTTGCTATCCAAGATTTTCTTGAGTGAATTAAGAGAAGCATGTCTTCTTAATCAAAATCGGTTTCTGGTAACTTCTTCTTAACAAATTCATTAAAACATCAGTCCAGATTCTCTCCTTTCAATGAGGGTTCATTTTAGCCTCTAATCCTTTTTTTCTTGTTTTCTTGTGCTAACAAGACTCAATAAGATACATTCATTAAATTGTGGAATTTATTTATTTGGATGTGATGGATAATAATCATTATACAGTAAACCTTTGAAAACTCATCAGGGTAAGATAGTGTTGCGACAGTAAAACCAAAGTGCTATTTCTTTATAAGTAAAGTACCATCAATTGACAACTTAGAGTGCACCATAAGTAATATGAAAAACAGCATTTGCATGTCCAATCAATGGGAGTGGGTCTCCAATACTGATAAGAACTATTGTACAAAGTAGCTGTAGAGCAAATGTACCTGAATCTTGAGGCATCTGATTTGTAGAGATTAATTTGGTGCTAAATTAAAGAGACAATTTGTTTTAAGAAGTCTGGAACAATTTGTCTATCATTAGTTTGAACTTTAAAATGTTCAGATAGATTATTTCCGACAAGTTTTATCCACATTTCATTCTAATTTTGAAAACACAAAAATAGGATTTTCGAGGGATTCAGCAATTGAAAATGGTCATTCATTCTACCTAAAACACTTTGTTTCAGATCAAAGTATTTTAATTTTTTTTTATGTTTGTAGTAAGCAACCAAATAAAAAAGCAGTTTTACGAGAATGCCTGTTTTTAGTTGGGTATGTGGGTATGTGAGGGGCAGCAGAAGGAGGATCCCATCAAGAATCATCACTGTCCAGCAAGTTTGGAATGGAGCTGCTGCAATGAAAGGGGACACCAACAGTACACAGTACACAAAATATAAATATGACATAAGTGTTGATTAAATATTCAACATTTCTCTTCCCTATGCCTGTTGGATTGTGTCCTGTCTACTAAAGAAACCTCAAAACGTATTGCTTTACTCCACCAGAGCTCTGTGTTATTTAACAGATTCAACATATTCAGGTTTAATAAGCCAAAGATTAACGACTGTGATGCAAATATAGTTTCAGAACTGATGATAAAAGGAGGAACAATTATATACACTCTAAGAAATAATCCTGCAAATTTACAGTAAAATACTGGCAGCTACAGACGCCAGTATTTGACTGTAAATGCACAGTAGCTGTACTGTAATTAATTCTGACAGTAGATTACAGTTAAAGCAAGTACAGTATAGATACTATGAAAGAACAGTAAAACACTGGTGTCTGTAGCTGCCAGTATTTTACCGTCCTTTCACAGCAGCTGTACTGTACTTGCTATAACGGTATGGAAACTAACACTGCTATCTTTGAATTAGACTAAACAAGTGTTGAATTAACACTGTATTTTTAACATACAACACCAACACTAGAAGTCTAACACATTTGATTTTGCTCTGTAGATTTTGATTCATTCCCTAAAAGATTTATTATAGAAAGTGATTTTTTTCTTTCTGTTTAATATTGACTTTAAATGCTAATTCTCTAAGATGCAATTACAAGTAAAATGTCTTGCCTAGAAAAAATACTGTATCGTACAATTATTTTGCGGTTGTGTACTGCCAGTAGTCAGTCTTGATTGTGACAACAGAAGAAGACGTCAAATTTAACAATATTCTACCATATTTTATAATAACAGTATATTACTGCTAGAATCCTGCTGTAAATTTACAGAAATTTCTAAGAGTGTATGTGGTGAAAGGGGGCAATTAATTTTCACGTATAGCCAGGTTGGTTTTAAGGTTTTCAGTTGAACAGAATGGTTGATACATTTTGCATTACTCAGGCCATCTTTATAGCTGATATTTACTTTTGTTTGATAGTCTGAAACTTTAGATTTGACTCAAAAGCACAAGCAGATATATTAAAAGCAGCTATAAGCAAATATATTTCTTAGACCACAGTCTTTGGTATATTTGGTCTATTTTTAAGATGTTCTGTAAAAGTAAAAATCAGACTCTGTTGTTTGCAGTGAGTTCCAGACTGATGTTAAAATCTGGTTGGGGTTCTCTGTTATTTTTGTTTATTATCCCTTTCTCCTGTTTTTTTGTGGTCAGCAAAGGAGGTCAGACATTGTATTTTTCCCTCTTATAGACATGTTTTTCTTCCTTTATGAGAAATAAGTATTTTGTTTGTTATGTTGGATTCGGAGATGCTAAAGGTTAGTGCTTCCTTGTGTTTGTTTTTTCTTGTCTCTGGTTATTTTTCCTTATTTACATAATTTTTCACTGACAAAAAAAACCTTTTTAATGAAGTTTTACTGAGTTTTGCTTTTTCCCATGTTTAACTTTCAATCAAATGTTCTTTTGTCTTCATGCTTTAATGGTTAATCAGAAATACTGATTAACCCTGAATAAATCTTCCAGACATGTCTGTCTTTATACTACAATAATATGAGATACACTCACTCTGCTCAGGTGATCCCCATTCCACTCATTGTGGAATCAGGTTTTTTTATTTTGTTAAAAAAGTGTAATGATGTTGATAAATTTGTAAAATCAGTAATGGGGATAAATAACTTTTATAGGCACTTTATTGTCCCTCACATTTTCTCCTGACGTTTTCGCTCCTTAACATGTTGCTGTATAGAAAAAACCTGAAGTGTCTGCATAATTCATGTAATAAATGCACGATTGAATTAATTACACCCACCTATGCAGGCTAGAAAATCTTTCATTGCTAATTGAAAATTAATTCATAAATATGCATTTTCTGAAAACATATGGTATTTGAAAGATTGTATGTGTTTATGTGAATATATGTGCTCTATTTGAAAACATTTTGTTTTGTAAAGACTGCTGAAACCTTTAAAATGTCTCATTATTATGTTTCCAATTAACATAAGTGACAAAAAACTGCAATTGGTGCAGTAAGATAAGAAGGTTCCAGCTTTAATATTCATACCTTTCTTTCCTATAGTGCATTTGCAATTAGTTCATGAATCAGTACTGTTATTACAACCAGTTCTAGTGTGTCTGGTTAGTTACTTGTGACACCACAAAATAACTGTGGTATCAATATACCACCATATAACACAAAGCAAGTACATTACAAAAGTCAATACCTCTTGATTACTTTTAACTATGCAACTTAAATGTGTAGAGATGACAAAATGTTTGCCTGTGGCAGCACCAGACTCCTGCCCTCATTGATCACATTTCATAAAACAGTCATGAGATAAATTTTCACATTCTATAATCCAACTGGTGTTTTTTTTTATTTTTTTTCATCCTACCTCTCTGGCAGCTCATCTTGGCTCTTTCAGAACAACATCTGTATTCTGCTCTAATCCCAAACCACAAATCCCTCAAGACTCAAGATGCCCGCTGCAGCTACAGGCCCACCATGATGAGGCTGCGGTCCACGAGGTCCATTATTTTTCTGTTAATTTAGAGCTCTGAATCATATCTTGGAGTGTGATTAATGCAGAGCATGCATAAAGACTGCAGTGTGTATGAGACTCATCTTAATCTGTTCTGCTTTGCATATGTGTGTACCTCAGCCAAAGTTCTTCTTCAAGGAAATACTGATCTACAATTCAGTGCAGAAGCATATTTTCCACTTCTCCCTGTTTCAAAATTACCTGACTGAAAAGATGTGGATAATCCAAGTTGAATTTACAGCAGCTAAGTACATTACAGATCCTTTTACTGTGAAACAGAAATTGCTAAAGAGGTACTACATGTTTTTAAAAATATATAGATATGGAAGGAGCTGTAGGCATTGACCCAGTTCATTCAGTTAAGTTCAGTTCAATTCAAAAACACTTTATCCCAAAGAGGAATTATATGTTGTTGTAATTCATGTTATCCAAGTGTCTCTGAAGACTGTGATGTGTTGAGGACAAAGGATATCTGACGACTGTCATCGTGTAAAGGATCTAAATGAGTTGGGGATATGATCCTTGCCCATTAAGATAAATGGAAAAGATGTTTTGAACTCTGATCTTTATTTCAGATCCACATCTAAGAAGCACTGCTTTTCAACTCCTCTGGGATATTGGGTCATAGTTCAGATATTATTTACATTTTTGAGATGATAATCAGCTTCTTCCGGTTGCAAAAAAAAAATGCCTTGTTGCCATGGCAACACACCATAAAACACTCCAAAAGCCAAAAACCATAACAGCGAAAAACCTTTAGATTGAACAGCATCCAAAACCAGAGGGGATAATTGTCCAGCCTTGCACAACCAAAAAATGGAGATAAATAAATATGAACAAAAGTCAACAAGGAAAAAATCAGAACAAACAGAGCTACTTTAGCGTGCAGCCAACATGAGCAGCACAACTTTAGATCATTTTAAATCATTTGTAGATCATTGACTCATATAATAAGGCAACTTACAGAGCATTAGAAAGATTTAACAGAACAGTTTTCACTTTTTTCTCCATTCTAACTAAATGGCAGCAACGGAGAAGTCAGTTAGAAATTTTACTTCAGCTTTTGTTTCACCTACCTAAGAAACATACAAAGGGATGAATTTCTGTACAGTTGAGCTATTTTAACGAAAATTATTTTGACAAATACATAGTCTTCCATCCTTTTCTTGCGTTCTCTGCTCTTAAGGTATGATTTGCTATTTCTGATTTTGGCTCATTTCTTTCCCAAAGCCTAATAGTTCTATAAATGCTGCATCTTTGGTGTCTTATTTAGCAGCATGACAACATGCAACATGACAACAAAGTCACATTTTATGGCTGTTCATGCATAATTATGAGACCATGAAGTGTCTGTAGGTGAAGATAAGTGTTTCCTGGAAGCTGGATGTTTATATTATGAAGACAGGATATGTCTCCAATAGTCTTTTTGGGGAAGGAAAAAGCATGAATATCGTAAAGGAGGCACTACAAAGCAGAGAAAGAAACAACAGCTTGTTGTTCCTGCAAACAGCACAGTTAATATACCATTTTTTTTTAAAGATGAAGCTTGAAGAAAAAATTAAGATTTCTTGGATATTGTTTTAGACTCTTTGAAATTAAAAGGAACCAGCAAACTGTTGTGGACAATAACCTTTGACTTCTGAATTCTTCTTTAATTCTTCTATTAATTTAAATTTTAAAAAGCTAAAACTTAACTCATAATATTTTGCTAGATCCTTGCCAGTGCATCTCAGTGAAGGTATCTCTCACATGGATACATTATAGGTGTATTGCTTTGTGCCCATCATCTTTGATTTATTTTATGCATGTGTAGCTGGCTTGAAAACGGTAATTGTTGGATGAATCCAGAAAATCCTGGCCTGTGTTTGTCCATTGGTCCATACTAGTATGGACCAATGGACCTAGTATGTATTTTTACATACTGTATAGGTGAAAATACAGTACGTAACATTCATTCAGTTGTGATTATTTCTTTATAGGCAAAATCCATCCTCCTCTCTTCACACAGGAAGAATTCAATGACTACAGCATAGAGCTGATCTCTTAGTTGCAGTTCCATCAACAAGTCCTTTTCTATAGCCATGGAGGCTAATACTGCAAGTGCCCTGCAGTGACATGATGTTGCTCTGCTGCCTTGATCAGACAACTCAAGTTGTCAATTCCTGTTACACAAAACACCAAGTCTATCACTTGCAAATAGCAGGCATTCCCTGCAATATAACTTGCAATGCTGGTCGGAGACGGTAAGCCAGCGGTACCGTTCATAGACACTGTTTGGAAAGTGCTAGACAAACAGTTTTACAGATGTACTGGCTTAGATAGGTTAGCTAGCTATGGGGTTGGTTGGCCTCTCCCTAGAATGTCCAGTTCTTCTGAAAAGGTCTGCCTTGAGAATGGATCTTTAATCATTCCTGAGACTAAACCATTTCGCTTTCTTCATCAGCCATTGTGACCAAAAAAATCAAAACAAAGTTACAGGAATTATTGAGGGAACAATCTGTTGCTGTATAGTTTAATTGACGTAGGCCTGCTCAAAAGATTCTGAAGGCCGTTGGAAGATTAGATTGCTCACATGAAGACTGAAATCTGTTTGGACAAAACATGGATCATCCGAAGACATGTACAGGACGAGGCACAGCCAAGAGAAACATGACAACAAAGAGAAGTGTTATAATTTAGGTTGTGTTTATATATGTTAGGAAATCTGATAGTGTTTAGGTCAGCAGTGAAGGCTTTGCAGATCTTAACAGTTTAGCAATGGTACATACTAATTTCTGACCTGCTGTATGTCCCACATTCTGTGTCCATGACAATTTTCCCCTTTTTTACAGAGCTAATCTTTCACCAACACGGCAATGGAACCAAAACCACCATGCTATTTGCCTAAGCTCTGAGGAAGGGATACAAAAAAGGACTGTGCTGCATACCAAAGAGTTTCATAGATCTTTTACTGTGGCTTACATATCGAGAAAATACAGATATAAGCATTGTGTAGGAGCTATTTCTCTATTTTTTGGTTAAATCTTAGAATTTAGATTATTTAGTTCATTTTTATTTGCTTATTTTTCTAGTTCATTTATAATTAGAATTTTTGTTTAATTTGTTATTTTTAAATAGGTTATTTGGTTAGTAATTCACTTAATTAGTTAATTGATTTCAGTTTGGCACGTGGGTGGTCATAAGGTTTTTTATCAGTCAGTCAGTCAGTCAGGCTGGTGCAGGAGTCAGAGCAGGATCCTGAAGCCTGTAACTTGTTTTTATCCAAAAAAATGGAATAAAGCAAATGAAAAGAGCTGCATTTTGACCCCGTTTTTTTTGACTGCGTAAGCCGGAACCCACAGTGCACTAGTGATTATTTGAGTTTAATTCCTTTTGCTTTTGATCACCGTTGAGTCTTGAGTTTTTTGATTTTTTGGAATTTAAGTTTGGGACAAATAGTCACTACACATTGGATGAAATAAGGCTTCCAAGTTGGTTGTGCAAAAGTCTCCTTTCACAGTTAAAAATGGAGGAACTCTGTGGAGATTTGTACTGTAATTTCTGATGGCTAAACTTCCTTAATTAATCTTGCTTAAAATGCTTTTGACCAAGCTGCATAAAACAATTTGACATAGGTAGGATGTGGCTCAACATCCTACCTATGTAGGACTTTTGGTGTCTAATTGACACCAAAAGTCAGCTTTTGGTGTCAATTAGATTATAGCTGCAGCCATTTTAAATAGCGCTTCAGTGAATATATTAAATCTCATTATTAGAGCTTTTACTTACTTACCAGGGAGCAGCTGGTGTTTGCTTTTACCTCCATCTGATTTTCAGAAGCCACATCATCATTTGGAGGATGGCAATATTTTTCAAAACCTGCAAATTCATCTGTTGCAATTGTACTCAGACAGCTGGGATTACTCTCATCAGAGAATTGCAGAGCCTGGTCCTTGTAGCGTTTTACCCTCTCTACTCAAGTTTAAATAACAGAGAAGTGACTGAATCCTTCTAGTTACATTCATTGTGTGTCTTACTTCCATTCAAAGGGTACGATATTGAATTTAATTTTACTCTTCATTGCTACTGTTAAAATTTGCTAACCATTCGGTGTAAATTACTTTTGACTATTGTTTTCAAAAAGCCACAATCACAAAGCTAATTTTGGTTTTGTATTCTCGGTTAGACTTGAAAGCAGATAAATTTTAATCTTTTTTATCAAAGAAATTATGTAGCTACAACTCTGTTGGTGTTGTTAGTTTAGAAACAAAATGGTAAACAGCCTGTACTTCATCAAGTCCAGAGGACTTGAACGTGCTTTACACTACACCCAGTCAGTCACTCACTCACACACTGATGTGGGCAAACAACATTGTAGCCACTGTTGCACTGAGGAAGACTTACAGAAGTGAGGCTGCCTTGACCCTTGACCCTGCACCGCTGGGCCCACCACCAGCAGCAGGTAAAGTGGGTGAAGTGTCTTGCCCACGGACACAATGACTGACAGACAAACTGACCAACCACCGGATACAAGACAAACTCCTACCTTCTGCACAGTGTTCACCCAAATGGGCAGCAGTACTTCTCTATCAAGAGTAGCTGAAAGATGAGTAAAACCTGGATCTGATGTCTCTACAAATCTCTAAACACTTTATACCCAGAGGGTAATTTTTTTCAGATTACTTCCTAGAGTTTAACATTATAAACTGGAATTGAAACTTCCCAACTAATAAGAGCTAATAATAATAATAATACTGTTTTTATTTGGATATTCATAGCTAGTAACAAAATCTTGAAAGATCTTTTTTGTGAATAAATCAGCTGTCAAGGATGTCAGGGTTTGCAGAAGACCATATACATCATAAAGAGTCAGTGATAAAGCCACAAAGTTTTTTTCTGCTTTTACAAACAACAAAAACTGAACTTTATGAATTTTGGAAAATAAAATGTGGTTTTATGTAAATTAGAACTGCATGTTTGGTCAATTTTATTTAATTTTTTTTCTGAAAACCAGGAGGCCAAAGCCGCATTCTGGCATGTCCGTAGTTATCCAGTTGTTTCTTTTAACAAGCCAATATACACAGCCCAGTATCACAGCGATCCTGCTGACTGGTAACTGCAGCATGAAATCATCGGCTATCTCACCTTTGGTGTGTGGAGAGCAAACACCGAACAAAAACAGCCTATAAAATCAAGGTCACAATGACACATTAAAAGTTTCTTATTTGAGGAGTTTGTGAGGCCAGATGTTCTTGTTAAACAAAAGCAGGACCTTTTTCATTTTATTGGCCAGCTAGACAAAACATTGAGTTTGAAAGGTTTAGCATTCTTCTATTTGTTTGCTTGTAGTGAATCATCTTTATGCATTTCATCTGTGAAATGCATAAAGAAAAAGCCTTGTTCATTTTGTATGTATAAAATACTGTATATTTGTTGTACTAACTGCAAAGGCATGTCAAACAAAACAAAATTGCTTAGCAGGGCTTTGTACTGTAATGGTGACAGAGCAATATGGAATCTGGATGTTTATTATGTTCCTCAAAGTCACTGTCGTTCATGATATGCAAATCTTACACACTTCTTTAATTGTAATTCTACAGAAATTTTTAAAAGCAATCTGAAACGATTTGCTCCTTGCAGATTTTTCTGTATTTGATTTACTTCTGTCTTAGATCATTAAAGAAATTTTAATAACCTGAGTAACTGCAATTAATGATGCAAATTATTAGGTGAAAAGAGACATCCAAACCAACTTTGTAAACCTTATGTAAGTGGATAACTAGTTCTAGACAGAGAGTTTTGGCCCATTTAAAGTACTGCCACATCATCTCAATAGAATTTGAATTCAAATGCTGGATTTTTACTAAGCCTCTTCAAAATCTGTATATTTTTTTAATTTATTATTATTTAGAGGTATTGCTGTGTGGTGTACTGTAGTACAAGAATCAACAAAGGTACCAGTAGGTATATAGGATTGCTAGATTTTATTCAGTGACATCCTAATTTCTTTCAATTTTGTTAAGGAAAATTATGCACTCTTGTCTCCTGACAATTTTCAATCATCAGCTCCCAGCTTTCAAAATTGTACTGGTTTTGTACAGAACTGAAACACACATAAATCTCACTGATCTGTTTAGAAAATAGGTTGAGCCAAGCAATACAATCTAAAAAAAGAAACGAGTAAGATTATTAATCTAATTTACAAACTCATCTTTGCAATTAAATGGTTTGCAAAGTAAAACACCTCATTCAGTTCAGTGCAAAAAGTTACGTTAAAGAGAAGAAATAATACAATACAAAAAGAAAACCCTTGATTTGGCTGAACCCAGTGATGCAATCAATGACATCATGAGCCTATTCAACCAGGAAGTGCTTGGCCGGCCCCTCCCATTGACCTGCTCTGGATTTAGGATCTGAACAAAAGGACAATGGTGAGTTTATTCAAGGAGACATTAACATAAGGACGTTTTAAATGAACTGATGATCACATAATGTCAACTTTAGATGTTTTGAGTTCACTTGTGATGGATTGTTCTGTTCTGGTATTTCTGTGAAGGCTGGCATTGTGACATGTTCCATTTGTTATGGCTAGTGGCTAGTCCCCAACTCTTGCTGTGATCCAGTTGTACTTGGAATTTCCCAGTAAAAAAAATCAACTGAAAAGCCCTCCAAAGTCAAATTTCCCACTTGGAAAGTGACAGCAGCTCTAACTACTCACAGTTATGACTTGTAAGGCACACTTTGCATTTCAAAATGGCCGCTCCTCGCACCTGTAGTAGTAAGATGTGGTGGAAACATGTTTATTTTACAAGACATATATGTACAAATGCATCTAAAATCCAGTGTTACATGCAGTGACTCAAACTCTAAACTGAACAAATTAAAAGTGTTGTTTGCTTAAGGAAAGTAAATCAATGTCTATGTCCATTTCTACCAGAACATGATGGGTTGCCATGATGGTTGGTTTGGATGTGTTTTGCAATTTCAAACATGTGTGACAAAAATCAGCAACTGAAGAAATCCGAAAGGGAGTAAACACATCTATGGCACTGTACATAGCAAATTCTTTGCTTTATAGCAGAGAAAGAACCAGTTCTCTTTTTTATGAGGTTTAATACATATATAATTTAAAAATAGGCAAGTGCTTTTTCCTTTGAAACTAAATGTTCCTTATGAGAAAAGCAAGAAAATAGCCCTTTTACCTTAATCTAACTAATAGGTTTGGCTCTGCATATGAAAAGCAAAGAAAACTCCAGAGAAAGAGAAGAGATGTGTGTATTTAGGACAGACTGAGAGTCTGGACATTTGTTAATAAAGGGTAATTTTAGAAAATGCTCCCTCCTTTTATCCTATAAATGATCTGACTGGTGTAAGGAGTGCAAAGCTGCAAAAATAACTACACCTGTGTTCATTACTACTCAGGGGTAAAAGAGGAAATTAACTAATTGAAATGTTCAAGGTCACAGATGGATCACACAGTTATTGTAATGGCACTTGAACATTTGCAGCATGATAACAGTCAGACATAATTGCATGGTGCTTGCAAAGAGACAAGAGAAGATAAGGAAAGCCAAAGCTGCAAACTTCAATTCCACTTGTGTGAACTGATAACGTCTACAGTAAAAAGTGAGTTTTGTGTGGGTTAGATTAAGGTTGGACAATACTCAAAATACAGCAGACTTAAAAAGATTTATTGTAAAATCTGTGTAACATCAAACTAATTTGGGAAAAAGTTGTTTTACAGAATTGTTTTCTTCGATATTATGACTCAAAAGAGAATTAAGGTCCGTATTAAATCAAATTTAACAGATTTAATATGTTCAAATCAGTTAATTTTAGTTGCTTAAGTTTTCATACCTCTTGAAACTTTTCACATTTTCTCACAACCAAGAACTCCAACAATGTTTTGTTTGTATTGTGTTTGACATGGTTTGATGCCACCACATAAAATACAGAGCCTCCGTTTGGTTTCCAATACTTAATTAGAAGATGGAGCTCATCTGTGTGTCATTTAACTTCAGAATAAGTAAATCTGTTTTTGATCCCTCAGAGGTTAGAAAACATTTCTGGAAAAAGCTACAGAACGGATCATTCTACTGTGAAAATACACATACTTTCAACTGAGGCCTGGATTTCTGCAGCTCCTCCAGTTACAACAGGCACATCGTCTGCTCCTCTTGATATATCATCTCCTCTGCGTTTAAACAAGTTTGCCTTTATAAAATCTAATTTGAAATAGACTGAAGTTTATAGCTGTAAAGTGACAAAATGTAAAGGAATCGATAAACACTTTTACTAGCCACTGTATTTAGATGGGCTTTACAGTAAAGCAGAATACATTTTAATTCAAAATGTGCTCTAATTAACAGTTTGCCTTCTCTGGAGATAGTGGCATTTTGTGTATTTAGTGAAATTTGTTTAGGTGCCATGAAAACATGCTTCACTGTGTGAATATTGCTGTGGGTGTTATCTATGTTCATGCCCAGGTGGATATCAATTAGGTGAACCAAGCATGTAATTGATTTCCACCCTGTTACCTTTAGCTCTCGTATTTGTGAAATTCAGACACCCTCACTGTAGCATGTCTTTTTTCTGCTGCCTTGTGTCAACGCCTCCACAAATACATGCTCTTTATCACAATAATGGCGGATGAAAAGGATCTGCGTGATTCATTTAGGGCACATGAACCCTGCGCTCATTGTGATTTCATTAATCTGAGCTGTAGAGAGTGTAAGATGGACACCAGGTCATTACCAAATCACGATTCCAGCCATTACAATAAAATCAGATACATGAGAACAAATTACATTTTTGTCCAGTTTAAATGGCTGCCTGATCTGAAGCCGCTGCTGCCTGACCCACCATTCCTGTCACGTAACACGTAAAGGTTGTGTGCTCCTCTTGCTCTTGGCAATTTCAATAATTCACCGAGATCAGTACGTGCGATTGGTCCTGCGACCCGTGTCCGTGCGGTCCGCCTCACTGTATGCACTGTGAAGATAAGAGCGTGAATCAAAGACAAGAGACACCTCAGGGAGGGCTGGAGTGGTGGAGCAGTGAGAGGCGTTGAAACCCGGGGTCGACCACCTGACCTGGGAATGACAGCTCACGCAAAGAATATCGAAGACTCCCCAGATAAAGTCCTGGAGTTTGATGCTGTGAGCATTGAGAGGGGAAATTTTCAGACTTTCTACTCCTAACCAACTGTTTAAAAAAGACAAGGTCTGATTTTAGCGTCACAGACCTAAATCTGTAAAACTATAGAAAACTCTTTTCTCATGTAAGTAAGAACTTCTGTCTCTTTTCTTGGGATGTTTTGTGATGGACCAATGTAAAAGTACTGTGCATTTGTGGACTGTGTGGCCTGCATGTGTATTGAAGTCTGTCTGAGTAGTTTTCTGTTTGGAGGCTGAATTTGTGCCCTTTTTTTTTGCAAAACAGCCCAACCTCAGTGAGATTCATCAGAGAGGATCTGTAAGAAAAAACTTTTGGTCTCACCAAAGATTCTTACTTGCATTAGGATTAAGATATTTTAGCTGTCGCTTTAGTACATACTGATGGACACTGGTTAGTGGAAAAGTAAACTTCCAACCTACGTAGATTCAAATCTTTTGCAACCTCTAACGGAATTTCTTTTGGATTTCTCTGCATTCAGTTTTACCCTTCTTGCCATCAACTCTGACCAGCTTGCTTGAAGAAAACCCTTCCCACAGCATGGTGTTATCACCACATTTCAAAGAAGGCACAATGTTTTAAGGGGGGGTAGTTTTTTACTACATATAAAATTGACTTATATGATTTCTCTACATTGATACAGTTTTATTTGCTTTGTCTACATGTGTGCAGGAGGGCACACATGAGGAAGACAGATAAGGGAGGGAAGGGAAAAAACTTCAGTGATTTTGTGATTACTTTTTCAAGGGCTTGAACTTTTTTGAACCTTTACGCATCGCATGGAGTGGTGATAAGCTATGAAGACACAAAAGGGATTCTCCTTGCTTAATAGATTTTAGCGATATCCAAAACAGCCAAAATGTTTAGTCTTAGTCCCATCTGACCAGAGCACCTTCTGTTTTTAACATGATTTTTGTGTCCTCTACACTTCCTCTCTCTATCCTCTGTTAATAACTGTCCTGTCAACAGATTCTCCCACCTGACCTGTGGATCTAATCAGCTCCTCCATCCTGTCTGATACATGAAATTTTTGCATAGCTTTCCAATAGAGATTAACCTTTAGGAGTTCTACTTCACCACAGGTTTTTTTTTTTATTTCCATGAGTAATATTAATATCCTTCAGTGCAGATTCAGGCTAGTTTGCCCACATCTGGTCACCACAGAGTGAAGGACAAATGCTTATTAACCAAACATGCACCGGACAGACAAGCACAGCCATTCAGTGTAATGTGAGACTCCTTGTATTTAAATAGGTTACATTGTTCTAATGTTATTTTCTGTCTGCTGAGCCTTCTCCATTTGAGGTCTAATGAATGTACAATGCACATTTTACCATCTCACTGGAGGTAGTTTGCTTTGCTGAAACGTGTGTTTGAATGGTGATATCAGAGGTTTAAATCTTGGGGTATTGAATGTATCCGAAGCTTAAATTTCACTAGCATATAACAGTACTTTGAACAGCCCTGCAACTACTGTATATCCCCAGTGCATTTTTATACATGGGGCAAATTGGTAGTTTCCCAGGGCAACAATAGAAGAGGGCTGCTGAAGGACCTGTTTTAAAAATGTATTCATCTGTCATTTCAACAAGTTTCTATTGCTTTTTTACATGTGCAGGCACTCTTTTTATTTTTTTCTTAAAAAGAAAGATCAGGCCTTGTATGCTTCTTGAGTGAGCAGTAATGTACGCTGTGTATGATCACTAACGTTTGCTGCTTAACACCAGAAAATGGAAAAAAAAAAAAAAAACTTTCGTAATGGGCGTTGGCAACAGTAAGAGAGATTTTTCCAGAACCTCATTAATGCTAGAGCTATCATTACAAAACTACTTATAATTTTCATTTTACTTTGCAGTGTCAAACAAAATTGTAAATTTGAAGTCATATTCTGGGAGAGATGGTGGTAGGAGTTGAGTGGTTTGCCAGTTTGAGCTCCCAGCTCCGTCCAGCTCAGTTGTTGTGTCCTTGGTCTACACAGTTCATCTGCCTTGCCTGCTGGTGGTGGTCAGAGGGCACGGGGGCGCCGGTGCATGGCAGCCTCACTTCCATCAGACTGCCGCAGGGCAGCTGTGGCCAAATTGTGGTATCTTACCATCATCAGCGTGTGAATCTGTGCTTGAATGTTTGAAAGACTAAATGTAGTGTCAAGTGCATCTGGGGTCTTCTGGACTTAATAAAGCGCTGCACAAGTACAGACCATTTACCATTTACCAAATGAAAAAACATAAAACACTTGAATGGATATAAATACTTTTGCAAAAGACTGTATATTGCAAAAGACTGTATATGTGAGCTGGGGAAGAAGAGTGATCAAATCAGAGGCTGCATCAAAGCATCGGAAACATATCCAGAACCATTTCAGAGCTGTGATTATTTTTACCAGCATTGTAGCTTCATAACTGAGTCTGTGACATAAATGTCAGCAGCCGCTTTATTTGGATCACATTATGTGAAATTAGGCAAACACCGCTTGTCCGTTTTGTGCACCAGCTGTCTTCTCAGCTTTTCTCTTTGATGATATTTTAGCCCATGTTCTTTTCCTTTGTAATGAAAACATATGAATGTTTGATGGAATTTTCAATGCAGAGCCAAGGCAGCTCGTGTTGTTTTGCAGCTCGATTTGCTGTTGTGATATTTGTTGAACGCTGATATATATATATATATATATATATATATATATATATATATATATATATATAT
>CAEFZX010012226.1:0-24101 GCA_903066825.1 Alfaro cultratus | reverse complement strand
GGGACAGGAAGAACGTTAGGAGACAACGAGGGAGGGACAGGAAGAACGTTAGGAGACAACGAGGGAGGGACAGGAAGCTCGTTGGGAGACAACGAGGGAGGGACAGGAAGCTCATTAGGAGACAATGAGAGAGGGACAGGAAGCTCGTTAGGAGACAACGAGGGAGGGACAGGAAGCTCTTTGGGAGACAACGAGAGAGGGACAGGAAGCTCGTTGGGAGACAACGAGAGAGGGACAGGAAGCCCGTTGGGAGACAACGATGGAAGGACAGGAAGCTCGTTGGGAGACAACGAGGGAGGGCCAGGAAGCTCGTTGGGAGACAACGAGGGAGGGACAGGAAGCTCGTTGGGAGACAACGACGGAGGGACAGGAAGCTCGTTGGGAGACAACCAGGGAGGGACAGGAAGCTCGTTGGGAGACAACGAGGGAAGGACAGGAAGCTCGTTGGGAGACAACGAGGGAGGGACAGGAAGCTCGTTGGAGACAACGAGGGAGGGACAGGAAGCTCGTTGGGAGACAGCGAGAGAGGGACAGAAAGCTCGGTAGGAGACAACGAGGGAGGGACAGGAAGCTCGTTGGGAGACAACGACGGAAGGACAGGAAGCTCGTTGGTAGACAACGACGGAAGGACAGGAAACTCGTTAGGATTCAACGAGGGAGGGACAGGAAGAACGTTAGGAGACAACGTGGGAGGGACAGGAAGCTCGGTAGGAGACAACGAGGGAGGGACAGGAAGCTCGTTGGGAGACAACGACGGAAGGACAGGAGCTCGTTGGGAGACAACGACGGAGGGACAGGAAGCTCGTTGGGAGACAACGAGGGAGGGACAGGAAGCTCGTTAGGAGACAATGAGAGAGTGACAGGAAGCTCGTTGGGAGACAATGAGAGAGGGACAGGAAGCTCGTTGGGAGACAACGAGAGAGGGACAGGAAGCTCGTTGGGAGACGTCAGCTCATCAGTGGTTCTGACTGCGTCCAGCTGCTCTAGTTGTTGTCAGAGTTGGTTTTGGTGAACGCTCTCCTGTTCCTGAAGTCACCTTCATCACTCAGTGATGATGATGATGATGATGATGATGATGATGATGATGATGATGATGATGATGATAATGATGATGATGCATTGTACCTTCACCGCTGAGGCTGCTGGGACTCTTCCTGCTGCCTTCGTCCCAGCTGCTCCGCACGGCGGTGATGAGGCGGTGCAGGAAACACACCATGTATTCCGGAGGACACAGAGCTGTGGGATGCTGCACACACACACACACACACACACACACACACACAGAGCGTGAAGGACAACAGGCGGAGGAGTCATCTTCATCATGATGGTTAAATGTGTCTGGAGCTCTAAGATCTCAAACAGAAGCAGAAACTTGAGGTTTGTCTTCAGGTGCTTCAGCAGGGGGCGCTGCTGAACCACTGGGACTCTGATCCAGTTAGACGAACGATAAAAGCTGGACTGAGTGAAGCCGCAGTGATGGCCTTACCCCTCGGTTGCTGGCGTTCTCCTGCAGGAACTTCCTGAACTTGTTGAGGAAAATGTAACGAGAAGCTTCTCCCTGGAAGAGATGGACGAAGAAGTTTCTGTCTGAGAGCTGCCTCAACCTCGACGTGCCTCAACCTCGACATGCCTCAACCTCAACGTGACTCAACCTCGACATGCCTCAACCTCGACATGCCTCAGCCTCAACGTGACTCAACCTCGACATGCCTCAACCTCGACATGCCTCAACCTCGACATGCCTCAACCTCAACGTGACTCAACCTCAACGTGACTCAGCCTCGACATGCCTCAACCTCAACGTGACTCAACCTCGACATGCCTCAACCTCAATGTGACTCAACCTCGACATGCTTCCATTTCAAACCTCAATTCACTTGAACTTCAAACCGCCTCAATGTTTGCTTTAAAATCAATCTAATGGAACTTTGGCATGAAGCTAAACAGGGGAAACTAAATCAGAAAAACTAACTCCAGAAGCAACTCTCCATTGTTGCTATGGAAACGATGCATTTGAATTAAAAATCTGACCTACCGTATTTTTGTCCTTGTTGTTGAGCAGCAGCCTGAGGATCTGGACCTGCAGGTCCTCCACCACTGAAGTAGAACAGAGGAGAGGTCAGTGACCTGCAGAAGCAGATTATTCCTGAACAGCTCATCTGTCACACCTTCGATCCTCTTCTTCAGCCGCTGGCAGCCTCTCTCGTATGCTCGGCGCCTCAGACGCTCGTCTGAACTCTCGTCTTTGGGTTCTCGCTCATCTTTTCCCTGCAGAACCAGAACCAGAAGGTCCAGCTTAGAAAGAAAGGAGCACACAGATAACTGAGGAGGCTCAGATCCTGTTCTGCCCCCACAGGATGAAGTAGTAACTGCACCTCATCGTCACCTGACCCTTCTGTTCTGACAGACTCTGGTTCTGGATCATCAGGCGTTTTGAAAAGAGGAACCGGTTCTGTTTACCTCCTTGTCAAAGTGTGTGGGCCACCAGGTGGTCGGGATCAGCTCCTCCAGCCCCGCCTCCTTGACTCTCAGAGGAGTCTTGATGTAGAAGAAGACCACTGAACGCAGAACGTCGAACGTAACCTTCGTTAAGGAAAGTTGACCCAATCGGCTGCTGGTTCTGAACTGAGCGTGGAAACAGAACTGGGAGTCTCAGAAGGATATAGGACGTTGTTGAGCAGGTACTTCCTGGACTTCTCGTGGCGCAGGATGGCGGTGGTCAGACGCAGATAGTGGATCTGGAACAGAAACCAACATCTGATCAGCTGTAGTGCAGAGCGCCACCCGGTGGAGAAGGGAGGCAGCGGGTGGTACCTGGAAGCCCAGGTCTGGGATGATGGGAGAGAAGCGGTACGCCCTCAGCAGGGACATCATGAGTTGCTTCAGGCACTCGTTCACCTCGTGGTCCTGCAGGCAGAGGGAACACCATGAACTTTGACCTGCCAGAACCGGGTCTCACTGGGGTCAAGGTCCACTGGTGAACCCTCAGTCACACTGGGACTGAGGGTTCACCAGTCACACTGGGATCCACTGGTGATAATGAAACATCTAAATAAATCCCTGCTGCAACGTGGAAAACCTAAACATTGATTCGGCAACATTTTCACAACATTTTCATCCTCCAGGGGGCGCGCCCCTCAACCCAAACCTGAGTTTCTGTTTTTTAGAGCCTTGCTTGAGCCTCCTGATCTCCTCTGGGGAACCAGCTCCACCTGGTGGCCCAATCGGGTCGGAGGCTCCATGTTTACCTCCATCAGCAGCCAGAAGAGGTCCAGCAGATGCTGGATGAGCGGGTGTTCATCCACAGAACCGCCTCCTTCCAGGATTCCCAGCAGGAAGTTCATCAGAACATCCTCCACCAGGTAGACCTTACACTGCAGATAGACACACACGGGCCGTAACAGCAGCGCCTCCTGCTGGCAGGAAGCAGCTGCTGCAGCCTCATCTGGGCCGCAGGCTGCTGAGGGCTGAACATGAGGTTCTGGCGAAGCCTGCAGCTGCTTGTCTCACCATGAGCGGAGAGAAGAGGTTGAAGATGTGAGCCAGAGTGATGAGAACGGTCGGATCTCCCTGGAGCCTCCAGACGGCTGAGTCTTTCTCCAGCAGCTTCTCTTCCTGCACACAGACGACGTCAGAGACGAAGGGCGAGAAAAACAGATAAATACTAAAGTTTTTAATACCACACTCAATTTTTAGTTATTTCTCTTGCTTTCTTTTCTAAAAGAGAAATTACAAATTAAATAAAATATTTTCAAAAAGTGACTTATTTCACATCCCTTCTCCGTTCAATTAGGACAATATAGTCACAATATTAGCAGAATAAGGACACAATTTTACCAGAAAACCATCTTAAAATTACAAGAATAAAGTTGTTTTAATGAATAAAACTTCTAGAGTTATTGGGATCCAACATGAGAAGCTCAGTCTGTGTGGTTTGCAAAGTCCTGCTGCTGAAAATAATTTGATATGTTCAAATTTAAAACCGATCCCAACGTATAACTTCATAAATTCTCAACATTCCCCATTTAAGTTTTTGTTGTTTTTCATGGAGGAGTTACAATAAAATTATTACTTAATTCTGCAAATATAAAAACTGGATTCTGGTTTATTATCACTTTGTTTTGACTTTGTTCTCAACCACTTTATTCTGAAAAACTCTGATATTCTGTCGTAAAGTTGACCTGAATTCAATGTCCAAATAAACAGAAACTGTAAAACACGCTTTTTAAACAAGATGGCCGCCCTGCTGACATCACTCTGCACGGTGGAAACACAAGGAGAGCATTGGTGGAAAATATCCCAGATTTTCCAAACATTTAATCTTCAAAAACCAAAAACAGGATTGATGGACAAACTGGATTTATTTTACGGAGACGCATCCTGAACTCCAGTCGACCCAAACTGGCTTCCTGACCGTTCAGTGAGAGCAGGTGTAGCAGCATTCGATGGCTGCGGATCAGAACCAGAGTGCGGCCCAGTCACCTGAGCGCCGATGGAGGTGGACAGGACGTTCTTGATGTATCCCAGCAGCCTGTGGGCCTTCAGCAGGTCTGCGGTGGGGGGGTCCTGCAGCGGCAGGTAGCCGTCAGCCGGGTACGTGGCGCCCAGTCCGGTTAAGGACAAAAACACCTGATTCACTGATCAGAGCCTCTGGCTCTGGTCCTGTAACGGGTCAAAGGATCTAGAACAGAACCAGACCCAGGCACACACCCGATCAGACCAGCAGACAAAGATAATTTCATCTTTTATGTCAAGATTAAAATCAGTTTGTGTTGTGTTCATGCAGTTAGTTCATCAGTTTCTCAAACCTTTTAGTTTGGTGTCTGAGGTTCTGCTGGTTGTATAAAAACTCCTGTGAGGAACTTTGGTCTCACTTCATGAAAGGTGACCAATCAAAACTCACTAATTGAAAAGTGCATGTAATTAATAGTGGTGGCACTCCATTAAAAAGTTTAATAGAGTTAATCACAGAGTGTGTAATTAATTAATAAAAATCAACAAAAATATATTTTCAATTCAGAAACCATTTTTGCCGCAACAAATAAATGTTTTGCTTTTAATCTGTTCTTCAACCATCAGATTTGTTTTTCTTTGGACAAATCCTTTGGAAATATGGACTGTGAAAGCTAACATTAGCGATAGCTGCTACATATTCAGCATTGAGATGCTATTTTAGGCTTGAATAGCTTTGCTGGCAGACTAACTCCTTTTAGCACAACTTGAACAACCTGCGATGGACTGGCGACCTGTCCAGGTGACCCCGCCTCTCGCCCCAAACGTTCACTGGAGATGTGCACCTCCACCCCTCCCAGGTGTTAGAAAATGGATGGATGGACACAACAATAATGTTAAAACAATAATAATAAAATCGGTCAGAAGCAAAAGTTCTGAGTGGAACCTTTGTACTCGCTTGTTTCTGGTACATCCGCAAATCTGACACATAAGTGACATCCGTAAACACAGGGGGTTAATTTCTGCTTCACTTCAAGGCTGAGCGAGTAGAGCAGCACCTTGCAAATAAAATATATTTGTTGTTGAGCTCATCTGTCTATTTATTTAGTTTTTGAAGTGAAAATAGTTCTTATTTTGCCACTGTAGTCAGAAAAGCAAAGCTATTTGTTCCTATAATTTACATCACTATATTATAGATACGGTCAGATTTCCTCTAAATTAAAGCAGCAGATCTGTGCAGCAGACGGCGAGGAACCGGCTGGAAGGATATCTGAGCGGCCGGCTGCCGAAGTTAAACGCCACAGACTCTTTGAAGGAGAGGCTGATGGCCGGGAAGTACGCCACGCCGGGACCCGTCTTGATGCTGCTGAAGGCCGTCCCCAGAGACTGGCCGTTCCTAGCGACATGGGGAGAGAAGACGATGGTTCTGGTTCTGGTAGAAAAGCTCAGGCAGCACAACCCAGGATAGCTTAGCTTAGCATAAAGACTGGAAACAGATGGAAACTGTTAGCATGTGATGACTCACAGGCAGAAGGTGATGGTTCCTTCATCCAGGTTGATCAGACAGCTGACAATATCTCCAGCTGCCCACGACTGCAGAGGAAAACAGAACATGTGGGTCAGAACAACAAAGTTCTGACCCATAATAACACCTGGGTCTGACTAGAAATGCAAACAATTAACTTACAATTAATTTTGTTTAGTCTACAATTCAAGAATGGAACAAATTTACAATTAATTCAAGATTTTTACAGAATTTTAGGTAGAAGACCAGGTATCTTTCTTTTATTTTATTTTAATTTTATGTTTTTATTGATTACATTTTGGTAAATCTAGAAGCAAAGACAATAAACCCACCCCCAAAATTTTGGAAAATATTTACTATACTTGTCCTTTAATACAATAACTGCTAAACCCTGTTTCTACAACAATTAGACTAATTTCCTTTTTTAAAATAACATCTATTTTTATTGCAGAGATAAAAACAACAAATGTTCACAGAAATAAATCTTTTCAGTTTTAATTTAATGGCGCATAGTTTGGACACCACTGGCTTAGACCTGTTTTTAGTTTTGAAGTTAAGCCGCCGTCCAGCAGAGGGCGCCGCTGTCCTCACGCGAAGCTAGAACAGAAACAAAGATGGCGGCAGGGACGTAGTAGCACGGGAAGAGAAACGGTCTAAAGTCCGGTGTGGAATGAAAAACGCACTTTATGCGTTTTTGTTTAAGAATATAAACAATACAAACTCCTGAAGTTTCACCTGAAAAAATCAGTGATTTTTTTGAACCAAAAATCACTGATACTCATGTAATATTGGATTTATAATCCGTGTAAATGTAACATAGTTAAAATGGTTCAGGTTAAATCCTGCTAAAATGCACCATCTGCTGGTAAAACGTTGCATTGCATTCACATTAGAAAGAGCGGTGTATTATGGGTAATCCTCAGAGCCATGAGGATCACTGACGAGGTAACGTGTCTCTGCTATGTGATGAAGAAATATTATTTATGCATTTTATAGAATGTGTTTATGGTTTTCGTTTTTGCATATTACTGAAATATGTTCAATCCAGGTCGCGCTAGTTCTGCTATTATATCGTTTTTGTCGTGTTTAAGAATGTTTAGTTCGTGAGAAAATGGCGGGAATTTCCCACACAGTAACAATATGGCTCCTCCTTGCAGGAGCTTGTTTATGCCAGAGACTGACCTCTGACCTCTGACCTTACCTCGATGCCCATTGTGTGAAATGCAGGTATGTTTTATCAAATCTGTTGTAGCAGATGGTTNCTGACTTTACCTCGATGCCCATTGTGTGAAATGCAGGTATGTTTTATCAAATCTGTTGTAGCAGATGGTTAGTATAAGGCTGAGTTTTACATTAACAGTTTTATATGAAGATATGGTTCATTTATGTTTCTGCATTGTTACAAGATGCAAGTTTATATAAACTAAAATATAAAAATGGCATCCAGAAAATAAAATGTCAGCATTTTATTTTATTTTTCAGAGCATTATAATTAATTGCCTTACTTTCTTTGAAAAGGACACTCACTGGTTGTTCCTTTACTGTAAACAAAATCCACTATGCGATCACTGTGATTTTCAATTATTTTACTTTGATTACTGTATTATGGGTAATCCTCAGAGCCATGAGGATCACTGACGAGGAGCTTGTTTATGGCAGAGACTGACTTTACCTCGATGCCCATTGTGTGAAATGCAGATGGAGAATTAAAGACAACATCTGATGCCAGCTTGAGCTCCAGTTATCTATTGCTACATGAGAAGAAGCCACCAGATCTGCATAGGCCACATATGCTGGTCAGTGTTTCATTTATTATGGTTCAAAAGCAACTCTAAAGGCAGGGTTTCACTCTGGATTTAAAGGAATTTAGTGTTTTGAGGTTTTCTGGAAGTTTGCTTCAGATTTGTGGTGCATAGAAGCTGAGTGCTGCTTTCAGGTGCAAAATTTTAAAAGGACTTATTCGAAGGTATAAAAGGCTAGAGATGTAAAAAGTCCAGCAAAGTCGTTTTACAGTAATCTGAAGAGTCTCCAGTTGGAGGAGGCAAAAAGTCAGATGGAGAGGATCCCGCAGTGGATCTGGCTCGTCTCTTTTCCCACAGAGAGACGAAGGTTCTCACACTGACCGGGGACAGAGTCCCACGTGTCGTTCCTCAGCTGCTACTTCATCAGTCGTTTCTTTCCCACTAAGTAAAGGGAGACGAGCCTCACAGGGGAAAAGATTCACTGTATGATTACCATCTCGTGCACATAAGTGACACGTACTGCATGCAGAGCTGAAAGCAGCTTCCGAACGCTGATGATTACATGAAGTTGTTGAATTAACCATCAGGAAGCGTGAACACCGCCGACTCATTGATGATGGGTTTTTCTACAACAATTTCCAAAATGAAAATCTTCGTAGACGTTTCTTTAGGTGCTTTAGGTGTTTTTCTCTTCTCAGCAACGTTCCTGTTTTCATAGATTATGTTTTGTAAAACCAGCAAGCGCTGCCAGGCCTAAACGTTGTGCCAAACGTAGAAAATTTAATAAAATAGAAATAAAGTCCATATATATATATATGTATATATATATATATATGTATATATATATATATATAAATAAATCCTGACATAATGTCTCCTTTTTATTGTCATATTTCCAATTTCTTTGCTATTTTTGCATATGTTGTTAGTATAATGTTTTATTATTTTTCCATTGTTATTACTATGTCACTTGGTTTTAGAAAAGCCCATCTCTGGATGAATGCTGCAGATTAGCTCTTGCTATTAGCACCATGGGACTGTTTATCTGCAGCGATCAAATAAATCGAATGAAAACATGTCTTAAGAAATCAATCTTTTCGGTTTAAAAAAAAAAAAAAAAAAAGTGTCCCTTTTGCTCCTTCAACAATTTTGTGTTGCATTGACTAAACGTTCAACAACACTCCTATATATTGTACAGGTTGTTTGTAGTGATGGTATCTGAGTAATAAGAGTTTCCAAACAGATCATGCTGAGTTTCCTGCAGAGTGTCCATGTGAGAAACAATCCCTTTGGGTTTTACTTTGATTGTTGAAGGATTTTCAGCCATTATGTGTTGAAAGCTCGATGTAAATATCCAGAAGGGATACAGTATCTTTCCCGTTCGCACTCGCTCCCGTCGTTTATGTGAAATACTAAATGAGAGGACACAATCCCCTGGCATCAGCGGAGCTACTTCACGTAGCCTCTCCACGTGGGAAAATATTTGGAAGCTATTTCCAGACTTCTTCTTCCTCTTCCCAAATGTCAAGTCTTTTTTTTTTTTTTTTTTTGATTGATCCACATCGTTCAACGGGTTAACCAGGGGGGCCGTGTCTAAATAAAACGGAGAAAGGCCGTTTGGTTCGGAGATTAATTCTAGGAAAAGCGATGGCTTTTTCGTGTCACTTTAACTTTTTTGTGGATTCCAAGATGACTTTGTCAACAGTGAGAAGACCGGTCCCAGGACTTATTTTTAAAGTCCTATATTTCTCTCCTGGGAAATAGCAGTTTGTCATTTTCCCCTGCAGACCAGCTCCAGAGTGGGCTACTGTGTGGCACAAGTAACATAAGGCTATCTGTGGTTACGAAAGTTTAGTCATGTGAAAAAGCGCTGCCTTGTAAGGTTTTATGAATCATTACCTAGTAAAAAAAACCTGATTTTCCTTTTTTTTTTTTTTTTTTGTTTGTTTTTTTCAGGGTTTTCCAATTTTCTCCCACAGTCCAAAAAATTGAGTCTTAACCTTAATCTCTCAATTAGCCTTTATATTTCATACATGGATTGAGATTTGTGACGGCTGCTCCAGAAGGTGTTCTTCTCCTTCCATGCTGTCTCGTCCGGCTCCGCCCGTTTGCGAGGAAGCTGATAAAAACATTTATCTGAGCTTCACCTTTAGCTAAATAAAAACAAACATCTCGCCTGCTGCGGGGCGTCCTGCAGAGAGCAGAAAACCCCTCATTCAGAAAGCCTTGCTGACTTCTGATCACTGCAATTTCAGAAATGTTCCCTGATTTCACTGCAGTTCCTGTGTAAAGTGTGGCAGAAGAGTAAAAACCGCTTAAATACTTGATTACGCACAAGCGGGTTCAGCTTGTTGGATATTAATTAATTATCGCTGTGAGAGTTTTTAAATGCTTGACAATAAAAACTAGAATATCGGATTTATTCAAGGACTCGACTTGACGTCTGTGGTGCTGCTACAAGTTTAGCATCGAGATGCTATTTTAGGCTTGAATAGTTTTGCTCATAGGCTAACTCTAGTTAGCACAACCTTCAGTGAATCTCCACTGGTCAGAGAGAAGTGGCCTGGTTGTTCATTGTTGTCGTGGATGTCGCCCGTGCGTCAGTTTTACGGGCGTACCAGAAATGTGAAAACAAAGGTTCCGGCTCAGAACTTAAGCATGTTTAACAACAACAACAAAAAAGTTAAGGTGCATGAAACTTTTTAACACGTTAAAGTCCAAACCTTAGTATTTAGTCATAGTACTACAGGCACAATTCATTGCGACTTTTGATTTTTGTATTTTATTTTTTTTTATGAAAATGAAAAGCAGGAAGGCTGGTGACTGTGAAGGAGGTTTCTTCCTTTGTTGCCACATTAAAGCCGAGGTTTTTCTCTTTTTGGGGAGTAATAAATCAAACCAGGCGGTACGCCGTTCTCTTTTGCAGCACACGGTGCTGATGTCATCGCTGGTAACTGTAACCACATCCACTCAACAGCCACAGTAATGAACGGATTTAGTGAAAATGGCCAGAGTCTGAGCTGAGCGCCGCCTCTGCGTACTGCTGCTCCCTCCGTCTCCATTTACGTAACACAATGTGCTATTATGACTCGACGCGAGTCAGGAGGAGATTGTGTTTTGGCTTAAAGTGCGCCCTTTCAAAAATCTTGCATGTTGAACAAATAAGCGAAAGAATTTGAGGCCGAGCGGTCGTGACAGAATCTCAGTGTCTGATGGATTGGGAAAGATGGAGATTGATGTTTAGTTTAAAAAGCTGAGATTAAACATCGCTGCGGTCCGCAGAAACACACAATGCCAGCATTTTTTTTTTCTTCCTGACATTCACCCAATAAAATACCCATAAAAGGCTACGTCTGCAGTCCGGTGGGCTTTTCGTGGCTCAGTAAAAAAGCTACTGAAAGAAAACGACTGTAAGTTTAAAATGGAAATCTGTTTCTACATCACAGGAAACGTGTGGAGAGCCGTCCACCTCTAACACACTCCCAGATTTGAAATATACGAGTTTGATATGTTTGAAAGTTCGACTTACAGGAGAAAAATTCCACTTTACAAGATAGGAGGCAACTGCCAGTTAATGATGCATGTGCAGGCTAGTCGTCCTGCATCGGCCCCTACCAGTCGTCCTGCAGGGGCCCCTACCAGTCGTCCTGCAGGGGCCCCTACCAGTCGTCCTGCAGCAGCAGCCCCTACCAGTCGGCCCCTACCAGTCGTCCTGCAGCAGCCCTTACCAGTCGGCCCCTACCAGTCGTCCTGCAGCAGCGGCCCCTACCAGTCGTCCTGCAGCGGCCCCTACCAGTCGGCCCCTACCAGTCGTCCTGCAGCAGCGGCCCCTACCAGTCGGCCCTTACCAGTCGTCCTGCAGCAGCGGCCCCTACCAGTCGTCCTGCAGCGGCCCCTACCAGTCGGCCCCTACCAGTCGTCCTGCAGCAGCCCCTACCAGTCGTCCTGCAGGGGCCCCTACCAGCTGGCTTCAGGATCCACAACTCACTTTGATTCCTTAAAGGGACAGTTTTATTAAAAATCAGCTTATTTTTTTTGCTTTACATCAGGCTATAATGTTCTTCTCTTATCAAAAACATACCTGGAGTGTTGCTTTCACACATCCATGGATGTTTCAGGAATCCTTGAATCTCCCATGGCAACCATTTGGGAGGTGCCTTATCGCCTATTTCCCCCAGTCTCAAGGCTTTTCGCTCCACATGTGGGCGGGGCATGAATACCGTAATGTTTTGGCTGACCTTTCTTTTCATCTGCTTTATTTATGGAAATAAAGCTGGTAAAATGGTCCAACTAAATTAGCAGCTGCTAACGGCTATAATATGGAAGCATTTCTATGTCGTTCAGCAACAGAGTAAGAAAGAAGTTTCCTGTTCAGAGTCAGTGGATGCTGCCTTACGTCTGCTCCCTCGCCTCTCTACGCAGTGAAAATAATTCATGTCTTCTATCGATCCTTCTTGAGGGAGAAGAGCAGCCTGTCAAGATGTGGCCAACTGCTTTTAACGTCCTGCTCACTCTCACTGAGTGCATGGTGTGTGTGTGTGTGTGTGTGTGTGTGTGTGTGTGCAGAATTCCCACTGCCATGATTTCTGGAAAAGTCATTGCAGAAGTTTACAATAAGCGAAATGACATCTTTTCTAACGAACCAACTCTGCCTGAGGAGTCTGAGGTTTTTCTGTGATTCTTCTGGAGTTGAGATGATTTTGCATCAAATTGCTTTTATCTGTGACACAGATCCTGTCTGCTTACAGACAGCTGGACGTTCACATGCTGTTCGGATTTAAATGTGATTGTTCAAACTAATGGCAATTTCCTACGACGGCGTATTAGAGTTAGGAAAGGGGAGCATATTTTCACCAAAACAATCTCAAATGATTTTCTGGACAAAAACTTGGAAATTTGAGTTTGAAACGTCACGAGTTTTCAACTTTTCAAACTAAGAAATTTTAAAATAAATTTTGAGTTTGAAAACTCGGAAATGTTTTGAAATTCAAAACATTTTTTTGAGTTTTGAAATTCAGAAATGTTCTAGACAATTTATCATTTCAATTTTAAAATTTGAATTTTTTCTAGCACATTTTGACTTTTTGAGATTCAGAAATTTCCCAAGTTTTTTTTTTTCTAGAAAACTTCTGAGATGAAGTTTTTATTTTTTCATCTACAACAGCCCTCATACATCGTCGAATCAAAACAATGTTCATCAGAGGTATTGTGAACAACGTCTACATGTTGAACTATGTTCACTGGAACGTCAAACCCGGCTCCACGTTCCGGCTGCCTGGAACGTTCATCCATCAGAAACTTGCATCACTTGTGAATTTTGTATTAAAGTTAAGTAATAAAAAAAATCATAATTTTAACTGACCTAAAACAGAAAAAGTTTACTTTTAATAAAATCTACATGCTAATTGATCATACCTGCTTAAGATGCGATATTTGCATGTCATAAATCTCTGCTGTCAGTTAAAATATGATGGAGAGGAAAGAAATGGGTCAATATAACTGATTGGGAAATTAAAAGAGAACCACAGAAAAATAAATCATGTGTGTTTTCCTCCCTGACTCGGCTCCTGTCTGAAATGCTAATTCGGTAAGCGATCCTGAACGGTTGCGCCGGGGTTACCTTTTGCACTTGTGTCTGTGAAAGTGTGTGTGAGTGTGAGGTTACCGTCCCTCTTGTTCTGAATCAGGGATGTGAAAAAGAGGAATGTTCTCCTCCTGGGAACAGACAGAAGAAAAGGACAAGATTACTCACAGAGTAGAAAACAGTCATGTGATCAGTAGGAATTACTTTGAAGGTTGCATCAGTATTTACATGTCAACAGTGAAGAGTTTAAGTTTTCTTATCATTTAGCCCAATACATTCTGAAGAAAGTTTTTGAAAGCCGTTTGAAACTTTTCACACCTGATAGTCCGGTTCGATTTGAGACCAAAATTGCAATGATTGTTTAGTTTTCACACAACTGTTTAAACTGAGCCAGACCCTTTGAAAAAAAAAAAGAGAAACTGTTCCCCTCCTCGCCTGTGGTGGCGCTGCACCAAGAACCACTGAAGGAAACGAAAGGAAAACCTCTGAAAAAGACATCTCCGCAACTTCCCTCTTCACGAAATGTGACCCAAAATGGTGTGGCATCACAAACTTTAGCGGTTGCAGTACTTCACGAGAAATTTTTATCACTCACACTGGACTTATGTGTTTGTTTTGGTTGTATTTACCCAGAATTCCCTGCGCTTCATGCCTTTGGAGCAGTCTCCGGTCCATTTGGCGTTCACATGTGCATTCAAACAGCACCAGAGTTCACTTCAACCAAACGGAGGCCGAGGTTTTCAGGCGGACCAGAGTTCGCTTCTTTGGTTCCATTGCTCGTTCACACCTCCCCAACTTGATCCGGACTTTGTAGGCAAACGAACTGGAGTTAAAGTGAACCAAACGGAGCTGGTGTGAAAGCAACCTTAGTTTCTTTCTGGTTGTACTGTAAACAGCAAAAATGTATCTGTCTGTCACCATGCAGCCTGAATGGGATGAGGACGGCAGTAAGACGTTTCTTGTTGGAGAACAGCCTCTCTGCAGCTGTCAGACATCTGTCCTACTTGATTTGATCTCAATATTTTCCAGGTTTGGGGTAAATATGGAAACAGAAACAGTACTGAGTATTTCCAGACTTTAGTAATCATTGCACTGTCTGAACCTTGTGTCCTTCCTTTCCCTACATATTTCCTTCCTTTTCTCTTTCATCCCTTGTTATTCCTTCCGTAGTTTTTTCTTTAATCCCTTCCTTCTTCATTCATGTCCTTATTTCTTTTCGTCCTTGAGACTTTTCTCGTTTCTGTCCTTCTACTCTTGTGATGTACCCTCAGTCATTTTGCTCAATAATCTCTTGGACTACTTCCTTGAACCCACCAACCTAAACTTTCACCCCTGCTAACATTTCACCACACAGACCAACAGCTCAGGCTTTACCTCCAAACCGTCCTCTTCAACCAGAGTTTCTAAAGAACCTGTGCAGACATGAGCGCCAGGATTAATGTGGAAAACTCACATGAGACAGGAAGTGCAGAACCAGAGTGTAACCGTGTGTTCATGTCGTCATCGGCTTCAGGATCCTTTTCCTTTGATTTATCCTCATAAAACCGGATTGTTTCTTCATGAGAATATTGATTTAATGAAGTGACAGTCGACCCTGCAGCCTTGTAGACTTCATACTGTAACCATGAGTCTCACCGACTCATTTGTCAAATGACAGCTGTGTGACTCATTTCAATAAAATACTACAGCTGTCAATTAATTAAAAAATTTGATCAGGCTAATCACTCTATCGCTGTGATTAATTACGACTAATCACTATGTTTAACTTCGTAAGCATGAAGTATAAATATGCATCAGGTTGTGGTTCTTGCAGGAATGGCAGCCTGGGTAAGCCCGGCAGCCTGGGTAAGCCCGGCAGCCTGGGTAAGCCCCGCCTCCTGCAGCACCCAGCCAATTAAAATGCAAGAAATTATCTGATTGTTGTCTTTTTTTTTTCTTTTTTTTTGTAGCAGAAAACAGGTAAAGTCGTCTCCCAGCAACAAAGACAAACCGACAGAAAAGATCTATATTTTATTTTCTAGGTCTTGGTTGTCACGCCCCTTACTGATGCCACCCTGGGCAACTGCCCATACATACCATATCAAAAACTGACACAGTATGGACATTTTCAGAAAATCTTTAATATTTAAAAATATCAGTATTTTTTATGTTTTACAGTCTCAAACCAGACATACCTGAAGATTCCCAGTTTTCCAGGTTTTTGTCCGTCGCCGTTCATTTCCTGTGGAACTTGTGCGATGAGGCGACCGTTACGCCGCCCGTCTTCATCCAGCTGAGCGACCGCCACAGTTCGTGCGTGTGAAGCTTTGAGCTCGCGCACGTAGATGTTTACACACGGGTTGGCCACGAGAAAGTTGATAAGTGTTCAAGTTTTGCTGCTGTACTGGAAAACTTTTATATTCACACCTCTTCAATACAGAGAAGTTGAAGAGCTGTGGTTATTTTCATCAGCCGCTTTACGTTGAAGCAAAGGATGAAATAACTGGCCTGTAAGACGGAAAACAAAAAGACTTTCTGAGAATTTCCTTCGTTGCTAAGCTCTGTCACTAGATTCATGTAAACCTCCTCCAGTTTCTGGTCATCGACTCTTTGAGGCTGCAGAATGCTCGGACTGAGGCGACGTGCTTGGCTGTTCTACTCGCTTTGTCATGTTCAGCGGCGTCCGGGAATGAGTGGACATTCCAAACGGGAACAAGAACCGAGGGTTTTACCGTAACAGCCAGAGGTTCGGGAGGGGTCAGAGGTCAGGATCGTAGTCGGGCTCTTGACAAAGCAAGAGAGGATTTATGGTCACCTGCAGGGCGAAAACATCTGTCTTCCATCCACACCAGCATGGCCGACGCATTTTCTAAAGGAATCCTCCCCGCCTCCGCCTCACACACGGCAGCCGGGCGTCGCGGTAACCGAGACAGCCGGCGCTCCCTATTAGCACAATATAAATTAGACAAGTTTGTAATTCAGCTTTTGAAGAAGTGGCCCTGAAAAACTGGTTTCTGCTGCTGCCTGACATCTGTGTGTGCGTGTGCGTGTGTGTGTGTGCTTGATCCAGAGACGGAGAGGAAAACAAACTCCTGACAGACAGGAGTAATTGTGGAGGTCAGAGCTGAAAGTGAAAGCCAGAGTTTCATTTTCACACACGTGGACATTTCAAACGATTCAGTGCCTCAATTTCACCCTAATTCCCTTATTAGAGAAAAGCCTTTAACAGACCTGAGCTTTTCTTATCCTGCTTCTCTAAACACGGGGAATTCAAAGCTTTGGGGGAAAAAGCTCACACTGTAACTTGTATTTGTGATCTCAGTGATGTGAAAAAAATATTTATGCTTTTTATAGATTTCTTGTCTTTTTTTGTCTAATCTGAGATGAAAAAAAACCAAAAAACTTTTTTTGTCTCGTGTCAGTTCACTGCCTTCCTAAAATACTATTTAACTGTAGCTGCCTTTCTGTTGATCACACAATTGTAATGCAAATTGTAATTATGTAAACAAATTTGTTTAATGGAAAAACAGCAATTTTGAAAAACCCCCCAAAAAACCTCAAATGTTTCAAAGACAAACTTGTATAAAACAGTTTTGCTCTAGGATTTCCCAAAACTTCAATGGAAACTCGATTTTCTTTATTTTTTTCCCATCACGAGTCACATGATCAACCAGCAGATCTTACTACTGGCAAAAGCAAAGATGACAGGAAGTGATAGGAGGATGATGTTTTTTAATGACTTATCACGTGAACAAACTTATTCGTGTGTGATTTGAATTATTTAACAAAGTACCTGCAAATGCAAAATTGTGTGTTTTTTACATTGGCGCAATATGGACAAAGTTTTGCACATATTTGTAATGGAAACAGCTTGTGATTAAATACATTTCTAGCTGTCTGACTTTCAGACCTGTGAAGAAACAGCCCCAGTAATCAATGAGACATTAGTCCTCTAATTCTGGAAATGTTCTTCAGGTGATAGAAGGCCGACTTTGTAGCCGTCTCTATGTGGCTCTGAATGTTCAGGTCTGAGTCCATCACTCCAAACTAGTCTTCTAACAGCCTTCAGTCGCGTTTCACTTTGCAAACTCCAGAGGAAGCACAGTCAGACACTTTGGAGCCAACATCAAACTTCTGGAATGATTCTGTGGATATTTGAACAATCTTCTCTGAAGCGTTTGGAGTTGATTAGTTTCCAGATACTGACCTTACTTTTAGCTGATCCTTCCAGGCTTGACTGAAATTTGTAACTGTCTTCAAGGACGAGCCTAATTTCTTCTGAAGAAAACCTTCAATGTCAAACAAGACAAGAAATGCTTTGTTTACAGATATGAAAATAGCATTAAATGATGAAACGAAGGTAACAATTCATAAAGAGGTCCAAACATGTTCTTTATGATACTTTTCTATTCATTTTCGGTGCTTTAAGAAAAAGGTGGTTTAGGGCCATTGCAAATGGGAAAGGAGGGAGAAAACTGGAAAAAATGGCAAAAAAAAAAACCTCAAGAAATTTTTTAGGACAAAACAACAAAATTTCTGAACAATTTTCTAGCAAAAAAACCCAGAAATTTTGAGATTAATCTCAGAAGTTTTGTTGAAAAACTAAGAACATTTCACGGAGTTTGAAAACTTGTTGGACAAAACCCGGCTTTGGAAACTCAGAAATGTACTTGCTGTTTCTAAAAAAAAAACGTTCGGAGAATAATCTCACTTTCTATTAATTTGAATTAATCCAAAACATTGATATCACTGAGTTGGTATCGGATTGATACTAGCCTGGTTAGTTTTAGATTCTCTATTGAAGTTTTTTTTTTCATTCTCCATTTTGTTTTCAACTCTACCTCAACGAGACACGGGCATCGGATTGATATCAAAATATGTGATATTAGACCCCTCTTCTTGTTTCTAAAAACTTTCTGAGAATAATCTCACTTTGAGTTTTTTCAATCTACACAGGCTCTAATCCGCCGTCGTAGTTTAGTCTTTGCAGCTTTCATCGGTCGTCTTTAATTCATGTTTCTGCCAATAAAGCCTCTTTTGTTGTGTTCGAAATCTACTTCCACGCTTTTCTTAACTTGTCTGCAAGTTCTGAATACTTTGCAGCTCCTGTTCTTGTTAGTCTCCTGCGCTGTCTGGCCATTCATTCCACTTTAATTCCACTCTGCCACAGCTGGCATGGTTTAACCGACTATTATAAGCCTAACTTTTCTTTAATAAGACTATAAAAAGAAGGGAAAAAAACAATTATCAAATCATTCATTCTAGCGTCTGAATGCTAAACTAAACACAAAGCCAGCTGCTTTTCAAGAGAGCAAACTGCTGAAAAATAACACACAGTTGCCAACAAACACAAAGAACCAGAAAATCTGACTTTAGACACGGCAGCTTAAGGATTTTACTGCTTAGCTGCGGCTTTTGTTTGCAGTTAAACGCAGGAAAGGAGCAATTCTCCCAATGGCAACGTTGTGGCTACGCGGCTAGCCGGTCAGGGCGCATTCCTGCGGGGACGTTTGGAACTCAACCGATACGATGAAGCCTGATGACAGACGACGGGCCTTCAGAGCAAATCCAGCATCCGATAAGCTCGTTGACTGTCAGCCGGCTTTACCTGGAACATTAACCGACTTCCTGCGGGCGTAGCTAATAATTATAAGCAGGCCTTCTGTCGGTATTTCACAGATGTCGCCCAGCACAAGAACAAGAAAATAACTGACTCGTCCCTGAAACATCTGCCTTTGGGATGACGTCCAGTGAGGATTTCAAGCTCTCCAAAACTGCCAAGTGGCAATTTATGAGGTTTGATTCTATCAGGTGCTTTGACAAGTTACTTAGTTTTTAGCAACGTGAATAAATGTCCTGAAAACACTCATTATACAACCAACATAGACAAACTCCATCTCTGAAAGGACAACGCGTGAAACACAGACTGGCTTCATCAGCAGAAAACCGCCATGGCTGCCAAAACTGTCTGCCTGAAACTGGGAGCTGCAATTTATTGCTGTTGGTGGTATAAAGGTTTTGACTACCTAATGCCAATCCCACCGGGCTTGTTCAGTCTGCTTTAATTTAACTCTGATGTGGACCAAAACGCGAACTCTGGTCCGCCTACAAACCTAGGTCTCGGTTTGACCAAAGTGAACTCTGGTGTGGTTTGATTGCAAATGTGAACACCAAGCGGACCGGCGACTGGTCCAGTAAGCAGGAAATGGATGATAGCACATGGCATTATGGGTAAATACAACCAAAACAAACAAGCTTGTCCAGCAGTAGTAGGAGAAATAACTTGTTGTCTTTTTGTTGTCAAAGTCAAAAGCGAAATCCTGCAACCACTAAATTTACACAGTTCATGAAGAAGGAAGTTGCGCTCAGGTTCTTCTTCAGAAATTTTTCTGTTTCCTTCAGTGATTCTAGGTTCAGCACCACCACAGGCAAGGGGTGGAACAGATTTTTCAAAAGGCTTTATTCGTTTTGATATAGTGCAGTGTGAAAACGAACAGCACCAGCTGAAATAATGGCCTTTTTTTGCCTAAAGTGACTGTTTTGCCTAAATCATCTTTTGGAAAAAAGAAAGGTGGAGATTTATTTTTTTTTTTTTTTTACAAAAAATCACTTGTGGCAAAAACAAAAAAAAAAAAGAAGCAAAAATAGTTAATTCATTATTTTAGGAAGGTGACTAAATGTTGTAATTTTGGTCCCAATCGAACCGAGTCTATGAGTGTGAAAACAGCTGACATCCTACCTGAGTGTTACTGTTGCTGACCACATCCATCCCTCATCTTCTGATGGCTGCTGCATCCTGCTGTGTTATGCATCATGATCAAGACTAAAGTATATTTTTGATGGGAGACCCAGATTATGTGTAGCTGACAAATGTTTGACACCTCATTGAGTCTGTCACTCAAAAGAATTAAGGCAACCCTGAAGGTAAAATGGGGTCCAACTTAGTACCTAACAATAAAATGAGCCTTTTTGCTAAGCTAACTATTGCTGAAAAGAGAAAGTGAGAGACAACAGATCATCAAAAACATACCTGGAAGCGTCCACCAGCGAGGTGTACTCTGTGTTTCCGCCTCATCAGCAGAGCAAACAAACCAGGAAGCTGCAGCAAAGGAATGAACTCCTGCTCCTATCGGCTGATTACATCAACAGGAGAGCGTTTAACTTAAACATAACGTACAGGAGTGTGTAGTGCGGCATGTCAACACCTATGGGAAAAGGGCTAGGCACATTGATTTGTGGCTGTGTGTGTACTCCACGGTTTCTAGTGCTGCTACAAAACCGTGGAGTTTCTAGCAGCCACAGAGATCGGGGGCCATGTTTGTCCAAACTTGTCACTACCAGAGTCGTGAAAAAAATCCTGCACTCGACAGAATAGTTAGCCTGCTGAAGAATTGGGAAGTATCCAACTGACTGGAGGCCTCAGCTGCAGCCTTGATTGCTCCCTAACATGTGCAGCTAACCACACGCTTAAAACCAAACCAACCAATTAACTCGTTTCCCAGATTTCTTTTCCCAGTAATTTGAAAACTGTGGTGGCCATAGTGTGGTGTCAGCGTTAGATTTATCTGCAAGACTTCTGGAAATCAAGTGTAAACTGATAAGAAGGCATTAAGATACAAATAAAATAGTAGTAGTAGTAATAGTAGTAGTAGAATATGACACTTCCTGTCATATTCTTCTTCTTTGCGGTTTCCACCAGTGGCAACATCCGGTCGTTGGTTGTTGTTGAAACAAGGGTTTCCATTACGGTTTTGTGAAATAAATAAATTTTGATATGGCTCGTAGGCAAAAAACTTTCATCAAAAAACTATTTCCTTTTAAATTGGCGTATTTCCATTAAGCAGATTTATTTTTTAAATGTCAAATTGTGCAATTATATGGCCAATTGTAACATTGTGTACATCCAAAGTCAAACCTCTAGAGACATTTCTGGGAATTTGAGGCTAAAACTGATGCATGTTGTTGCTCTGTACCACCTGTGTGAAGCGGACACCGAGGTTAGACTTCAGGAAACACCCTGTGTGAGAAATAGGGTGTTGGTGGAAAACATTACCTGAGCAAATAACTCTTGAAAAGATCTCTGTCAGTAAGACAAAGTGATTTCTGCAGAAGTAAAGACTTACGTGCACAATATGAAGGCATTGCTGAGTCTTTTCAGTTGCACTGGGGAAAAAAAACAAAAAAAACTGTCAGTAAAATAGAGTGGGAGATCCCTGCGCCTTTGAGTCGGCCCGAGGCGTCGAAAGCTGCAGGAACGGCGTAAGAAAAATAAACTCAGAAAATGCCATAGAGATAATCTCTTGAAAAAACATGGCAGAAAATACAAAGTGTCAGATAAGAAGCCGCAAAAACAAAACAAAAAAAACATTTTGTTTTGATGAAAGGTAATATTTGTTAGCTTAGTCACCAGGTGTAATTATGTGCCTGCATTCCTCACGCACAGTCACAATTCATGACTCATCATCGGCATGGTAATGGCTGCCTCACACAGAGAGCAGAAAGCAGATCACAGGCAGAGATCTGACATTAATGTACCACCCAAAATGAATCCATCCCTCTCCGCTGCTGGTTACTGACTCTTCCTGGATGACATTTTGCAACATTTGGCGTACAAGTCCTCAGTTTGAAGATCAAAATGTCAACTTTGTGTGCAGGATTCATTCATGCAAGAGGACTAAGAATGCTCTGCAAAGACTTGTCCAACTTATGCAGGTGTGTCGTTCATTTGCACTTTCAAAAGCATTACTAAAGTTGTTTTCCCACCTGATAGTCCAGTAGACTTGTTTCTATTGGGGACCAAAATTACAACACTTGTTTCATTTTCAGCTGATGTGGTTCTCTTTCACACTGCAAAGTGATGAGCGAATCTAAACTCTTTGACAAACCTATTCCCCTCCTCGCCTGTGGTGGCACCGGACCAAGACCTAATGAAGGAAATGACACAAAAACCTCTGAAGAAAACCCTGAGCGCAACTTCCTCCTTCACAAAATGGAAATGGAAATGGAGTGGATTTCTCTTTCGTCTTTGGAAAAACTGGTGCTAGACTTGCGTGTTTGTTTTGGTCCTATTGACCCAGAATGCCCTGTGATGTAATCCACTTCCTGCTTTTGGAGTGGTCTCCTGTCCACTTGCATCCATATATGCATCCAGAGTTCACTGTAATCGAACTTAGACCGAGGTTTCTAGGTGGCCCAGAGTTTGCTGTTTTGGTCCGCAGTCAGTGTTAGTTCTCACCTCACCTAATGAACTGGACGTTCTTGGCAAACCAACTAGAGTTTGATTAAAGCGGACTGAACGGGACTTGCGCGAGATAATAATCAGCAGGAGATCTCTTTAGTTTCACTTTCAGTTTCAACCATCCAGCCTTCTAATCCATCCGCACAGTTTAGCATGAAATTCAGCTGGTATTGGGTCAATATTTGACTCAAAGCTGCCTTGTTTCTTTAGCAGTGGTGTGTATATACAGTATGGTGGGCGATCATGGGGCAACGTTGTTTTGCCATGTCCCAATAAAGCCTTGGCAGCCTGACTGTATATGGTGAAAACAATCAATTTGAGGACTACTTCACTGTTTAAAAGGAAGTAGCTCTAAAATTAGAGTCTCAAACACAGATATAAGGTGTGTAAAACGTGTGTTTATCCAGGGCTTGTAATTGTATCTTAGAGTTGTGTCTCAAACAGCCTGGAACAGGAGGCAGACTTCAACTGGACCAGAAATCTGGTGGCATTTTAATATCGTGAAATCTTCTGCCACAAGATCTCATTACATCCCCAGTAATTAAAGAATGAAATCTAAGACCCACTGACACGGTAACTCATTTAATAGCTCTATCAGAAAAGCTCTGTAGCCTTTAGAGTAACTACGTTCAGCTGATTCTGGTTTTGGCGTTCGCATGTCTACAACTAATCTGTCACTCTCTGATAAAAGCTCTGGATCACACGTGGTAAATAGCGCCGAGTCTTTCTGCAGATCAAAGGTGTGACCACAAGGAGTGCATGAATCACACGTTGTGCGAAGCCAAATAAAACACCTCCCCACTACGGAGTTCTGTCAGTGCCAACTTCAGTAAAGACAGCAGAGAAAGCTCCAGAAGCAGACTGAAGAGTTAAGCCCCAACACAAACTTTTCCATGCTTTACTGAGAACAGTGAATGCTACGGATCCATCTCGTCTCATCTGTCCATTAACATTTCTTCACAAACCCATCTGCAACTTCTGATACGTCTGTGAGGCCGAGTGTTTTGCGTACTGCAGAGTGTGTTTGGTGACTGGCCAGGCGTGGTGTTTCTGTCACCAGACGTACATTTATGCTGGCACCGGGCAGGTTTTTCCCCCCCTCCCTTTTCTTACAGGTGCACTTAATATTTGCGTGATAAAATCTCTAAACAGGTGCTGCTGTCCTTCAGGTGACTCGTGCTTTGGTGTTTTTGGCAACGAGGACCAGCAGCCCTGAATCACGCTCATTCCAGTAAAGACTTGCAAAGCACTTTTCCCAAAGCCGAGCAAAAACAGAACAAACCAAACACAAAGAAGCAAATACTATACTAAGATTTAATTAGACTATATACAATTTTCTAAGACATGAAGTAAAATGTTTGTATTTCTTCTATTTACCTTTGTCTATATGTTTTAAACTTTGAAAGTTTTACAGACATAACCCACCCACCCCAACCACCCCCCCCCCCCCCACACAAACAAACAAAAAAATTAGATAAATAAAAAAAAAACAATAAAAAACCAAAAAGAGCCCAAAAAAAAAAAAAACAAACACCACAACACACAAAAAAAAAAAAAAAACAGCGAGCGCACCAACGAGCA